>PVIH01002102.1:128344-203533 GCA_004025045.1 Sigmodon hispidus
TTTTTTTTTTTTTTTTTTTTTTTTTTTTTTTTTTTTTTTTTTTTTTTTTTTTTTTTTTTTTTTTTTTTTTTTTTTTTTTTTTTTTTTTTTTTTTTTTTGAAAAGTCAGTGAACCTGAAACTCACTGATTGGCTACACTGGCTGGCAAATGAGTTCCTGGAATACACCCATCTACATTTCCTAGTGTTGGGGAGCTATATAACTGGATTTAGCGTGGGTGCTGAGAGTCTGAACGCTTGTATGCTTTCATAGCCAGCATTTTTCCTCAGCAGTGAGATGCACCTTCTTTCAGAGACTGCTGACTTTAAGGTAGGAGAGCCAATAAGGAGTATTTAGTATTATTCCAGTTCATTTCAGCACCATCATTTCCTAGGCTCCAAGGTCTTTCTCAGGGCCATTAGTTGAAATTTTGGAATGCTAATGCTCCATCACCATGAAACACATTTGTAATAGAGACTCTTGCTACTTAGAGCCTATCCATGGTGCTTACCTTAGAGTTTACATGGGCTCAAGATGTGCTATCTAATTAATGTCTTATTCAAAAGTTAATTGTTTGATCCTCTTTGTTTTATCTTTATTGAGACTAGTGTCTGAGATCTGGCTCATGGACTTTTGAGATTATTCGGAATGATAATGTATATAAAACTACCCAGCACCAAGCTCAGGGTCTGCTGCCTAGCTTCCTGACTTCAAATTCTCACAGTCATAGCTGTGCAGTCTCTGGTATGTTTCTTTGTTTCTTTTACTCGGTGCCTGGGATTGAACCTAGAGCCTTGCATATGCTAAGCAGCCACACTTACTAAGCAACCACATGCCCAGCCCCCTTTGGCAGATTTCTTAACTGTTTGTGCCTCTCATCATATAGCTGAATAGTATGTCTGATGAAAATAACATGAGATTATGAATGTAATTGCACTTAAACTATAATTGGAGCACACCGAGTATGCTGTTGTTATTGCTATTATTACCATTGTTACTATCTGAGATAGGCTCTCTATAGCCCAATCTAGTCTTGAACTCCCAGTAACCTTCCTTTCTCTGCTGTGCACTTCAGGTATGAGCCTCCTTACCTGGCATATGACTTTATTATGATACCTACTACTAGAGAGCTCTTTTGCATTGATATGTATCTGTATCTGCATATATATTTATTTGTTTATATTAATTAGATGATTATTTTGCAAAATATGTCCAACTACTTAAAGGATGATTTCAAGGACAACCCGAAATGACAAGTAGTGTGCATGTGCAGCTCTTGGATTAGGATAAGATAACGTTAATTATTTGATAGATAATTATACTTCATCCAGATCCAACTCCAAATACTTATTAGAAATGATCTGCTCAGAAATTAAAGTTAAGGTTTAGAGATTACTTTGAGGCAAGGCCAGGTGGAACTATTTAATCTAGTAGTTCTTTTGGTAATAGGCTTTTTGAACAGGATGGAAAAAGACTTTCTTTTTTTCAGATACCAAGGTTTTTCTAGATGTCTGAATCCTTGGGAGGTAAACCAAATGCAGAGCCTATAAAAGCTATGAAAAGAGTTAGCATGAAGTCACATAAAAAGCTACCTATACTTGTTAAGTGCATTGTCATATGTTATATGTTATAAAGGTTATCAGGAGCACAGGTTCTCTCCTTTAGAGACCTTGAAGAAGAGTTTGAAACAATAATGCCATGAAATCACTGTTAACAGAATAAATAGTGTAACATGGGAATGATTGTGTAACCAACTCCAGGAAGTTGAATAACTTGGGGCAAGAGGTAATGGTAGCTTAGACCACGGGGGCATATTATAAAACAGATTACTAATTCAAGGTGTGTGCAATAATGATAATAGCTACTATTCCCTCCTTCCCTCTCTTTGTCTTCCTCTCCTTCCTCTCTCTCTCTCTGGACTTGAATTTGAGGCCTTGGTTGATCTGTTCAACCTCTCTCATCAGTTGCATCCACAGCCCATTTTCACTTTTGAGATGGAATATCACCGAGTTGTAGGCTGACCTTGCAGCTGTGACCCTCCCACTAAATCCTGCCCAGTAACTGGGCTTACAGATGTGCACTCACCCACCCTGCTAGTTCTTTCTGTGTAAGACAGTTTTAAATCCTCTGTATATAGAACACAATGACATGAACATATAATACAAAATAATCCTAAGGCGAGGCTTTGTGGTATAGGCTTTCTTCCTGCTTAATATTTACTATAACTTGGTGATTAGCCATATCTTAGAGATAAAGAAATGAAATTTAAATTAGTTAATTAACTTACCTGAGATCACATTTTAGTTGGGTCTCAGGTGACCTAGCTATCCCTTGGCCTCACCATGTAATGGAGGTGGAGTCTTCACCTCCTGAGTAATGGATTATAAGTGTGCATTCTCATGTCTGACTTGGGGTGCTAGGAATCGGATAAGAGGGCTTCATGCATGCTAGGCAAGTGTTCTACCAACAGAGCCACATCTTAGTACCATTTTTGGTCTTTATTGAGAGAGTGGCTTGCTGCCCTAGAACTTAGTATAGACCTTGAATCTGTTTAACAGATTCTAGAGTCCACCATGCCTCATACTAAATCCTTTGTTTGTTTGTTTGTTTTTAACTACTATTGCTTGAAATGTTTAAAAAGGCAGAGTTAAGGATGATATTCTGGTTGCTGACTGGTATTCCCCATGGACTGAAATGGGAAATGGTGTTGAGTACAAGGTGACCAGAAAAGGTTTATATGTTAGGATTCCTGAGACAGCGTAAACAGAACATACATCGTGGCAGCCAGACACACATGTACACTCCTTTCATTCACATGCATGAGAGGGTATGACTGTGTAAATTCCACATGTGTGGCATGTGCCTTTATAAGCCAAATCCTGCCTTGCATGTTCTTCTTCCTGCACATTTTTCCACAGGCCTGAATCATCACCTGTCCTGTTTAATAAACGCTAGTGTGAATTACTGGTATTACTTGTGATCCATTCTTGCATGCATTAACAACAATTGAAGAAGAATTTGTAGCTTAGTGTGTACATATCTAATCCCAGCCCTTGGGAGGCTGAGACAAGAGCATGTTAGAGTTTGAGGCAGCCTGGGCTACCTAGCAAGAGCTTGTCACCAACCAACCATTAAAACAATAGTTTGGAGGCACATGTGAGACACTGAGGCAGGAGTGTGCAATGAGTAACTGGATTTGTGTGGAGCTCAGGAGGGGCAGCAGTCTAGCTAGAGATTTTCCCAGCACCTTTGGGCTGTACTTAAGCTTTGGTGCTATATGAGTTCTCTAAATGCAGAGAGTCTAGCTTTAAACTCTGGTTATATGTATAGATTTCAGTGGATGAGATCCTGAAAATGGGAGCCAGCCTTCACCCTCCAAAACAGTGGAGTTTATGCTTCATGAAGATGACTTGTTTCCTTGTCATTTGTTTGAATATGATGCTTTTCCCTACAGTCTTGTTTGGTCTTGGTTTGTGGTCTAGAATCCCAGAGGGAATGATTTCAATCTCTGTTTAACCCTCTTTCCTTTGGATATAAACTGGGGTTTAGAATTCTGGAAGACCAAACTAGGGATGGCCACTTTGTGAGGTGCAGTGTCCTGGACTGCCCTTCCTCAGCCTGCTCGCCCTCACTTGTTCTGTGATCCCTACCTGTCTTTTCGTTTCTCTTCTACTTTCTCTCCAGTGCAAGGCCAGGGTGGCAATTCACACATCTTTTACTTGTAACCTGTGCTTTCTTTGTAACCCAGTGCAGGCTGTATTTATGCCCTTACCATGTAGCTCTCCTCTGCAACATTCCGCACAAGGCGGAGCCCATTCCAAACATGGCAGTACCTACTAACCAGTGATGGCAGAGACGACAATGTCCGGACATCCTCCACTGTCAGCGCCCATCATCAGGTGAACCTTGGCCTCCTGCAGGAAGGCATGCATCCTCAGATCTGTCATATCCCAACTCCACACTACTCCTTATATTGAATAGTTTTCGCAGAATTTTGGCTTAGGGCCTAATGTACTTTTGTGATAGAGCAAATGCCTATCATGTGTGGTCCACAGAGTTTAATCCCCAGGTCAGACACACAAATTCTTGCTTGTAAAAGTTTATGTAACTATTATAAAGCAAAAGTTAACAAAGCAGATGGTGTAGTTAAATTTTCTTTTGTACCATTCCCGCTGTCCTTTTGTTGTTTGTGCTTTCAGACATCTTTCTCTCTGTTCCCACAGCATAGACCTGCTTTTAGAAATGGCTTCACATATTCTACATGTTCCATAGTCTATTTTTTCTCATAAAATTGTATATGCCCCTGCTTTATGTTACTAATAGTTGACTATTTTGCTGTCTGTTTAATATTTTTTTCCCTTTTTAAATTATGAATAAAGAAGTCACACTTTCTATCCTTGTATGTCCTTATTCAATGTCCCTTCCCCCTCCCACCACATCAGGTCATTCTTTCTTCTCCACATCTCCCCATCCCCTCCCTGGGCAGGCAGCAGGTAGTCCCAAGGTCCCACTGACCCAATATTGCTTAGTTCAGCCTCCACTCCTGGCAGATCCAGTTTTCTCCCCTCAACCTCAAGACTGAGTCAGGTGTTCCTCTAGGGGAGCGGGATCCAAGGGGGCAGTCCAAGGTGTTTAATATTTTTATTTAGGCCTGCTGCCCTGCTTCTGCAGCACCTTTTCATGACCACTGTGGAAACTGAACAGGCTTCGTTCCTCCTCAGGAGACAGTTCTTCCTAGATCCGGACCCCGTGCTCCTCTGCTCAGGATGAGCTGATTGTCAACGTTCGTTCTCACCTCTCCTTTCGTCCAGCTTGTTAGCCCTTTTCTTTGCCTCCTCATAAAACCCGCTTCTGTTTTATGCCCCAGCCAGAGATGTTAAACATTCTTCCTTCAGAATACACCAAAGGGATATTTTTTCTTTTGAATAATTATTTTTTATCTGTGTTTTGTTTGTATGTTTATCTGTGTATCATAGAGGCCAGAAGAGGGCTTTAAGTCACTTACAACTATAGTTAGAAGCAAAGCAAACAAGAGAGAGAGAACTGTATTTTTATTTCATTTATTTTTATGTGCATTTATGTTTTGCATGGGCATTGGCGTTCCCTGAAATTGAGTTATAGACGGGGTGAGCTGCCATGTAGTTGTTGGGAATTGAACTTGGATCCTCTGGAAGAACAATCAGTGCTCTTAACTCTTGAGTAATTTCTCCAGCCTCAGTTAGAGACCCTCTAAACTACCACATATATGCTGGGATTGAACTCAGATTTTCTGCAAGTGGCAAGTACTTTTAACTGCTGATCCATCCTTCTAGCCCTGAAAGAAGATTTAATTGTTGTAAGCCCTTATTTCATTGAAAATAAGAGTTTCTCTGCCTACATCCTCAGCCTTAACATCTCTGATAATGCATGAATACAGAAAGGATTTGCAATTGCGTTGAAACCTACCTAATTGCTAGATAGCCACTATCTACATCTGATGAAATCCTTAGGAAGGACTCTGGCTCTTTCTGGTTCCCATCACATCTTCTGTGTAGTTCTCAGGCCTCATGCTCTTCTTACTGGGCATGGTTAGTGCCCCCCACTGCATACTTTGGTAACCCAGTCCCGATTCTACTTTTACTTCTCATAATATCCTTTATTCTGGTAACTCATATTCCAGTAATGATCTCTTCATTACTAGTTGCTTTGTAAACTGCATTATAACAAAGCTGTTTAAGAAAAATGACCTTGAGCTGGGCAAGGTGGCACAGGCCTTTATTCTCAGTACTTGGGAGGCAATGGCTGGCAGATCTTTGTCAGTTTGGGTCCAGCAAGGTCTACATGGTGAGTTCTATAACAGCCAGAACTACATGGGGAGACTCTGTGTATAAAAAAGAAGAAAAGGAAATGGCCTCTTAAGTGAAACCCCAATTTCTTTCATACTTCATTTTCCTGCAAATGTTTGTTCAATAACCACTTGATTCAGATGCTTGGGCTTACCTGTTTCTGAGTTCCAGTTCTGTGATGGAGGCTGTGAATTAATGAGTCAGTGAGGTAAGCACTATTATAATGATAACCCTTTAAGGACAGAAAGCTGTCCTTGAGATGTACTGGGATTATTAAAGGATAGCTAGGATTCTGCTTCTTGAAGATTTAAACTCTACTTTGCAAAACTACAGAAATGTAAAAAGGATATAGTGCACTAGGCACCAAGCAGGCAAGAGGAGTTTCTCTTTGTAGAAACATTTTATCTATCAAATGAAGTAGTCAAAAAAAGAATGCCATTTTTTTTGGAGTCCCTGATAGATGGATCTTTTAGACATTGAACATCAATGGTCTATATCATAAAAAAGAGGTACCGTCCATGAAGTTTAAAAAAATCTGAGGATGTGACTCAGTGGTGAGTTCTTGCCTCACATATACAGGGTCCTTTGTTCAATGCCCAAGCACGGCAAAGTTAAGCTCTCTCCTGAGTTTGACCAAACCTCTAGATCTCACTATTTAACCAGAGATAAGGGAAATGGTGAACTATGTTATCAAGATGACCCAATTTTATAGATAAATTAATTACAATAAGAAAAGAATGTAAGAAGACCTATAGATTGCAAGACTGCAGTCTCAGTAAAATGTCTATAAATCTAACACTTGGGAGAAAGAGGGAGGAGAGTTAGGAATTCACAGGTATTCTCAGCTATAAACCAAGTTCAAGGCCAGCTTAGGCTACAAGAGACCATTTTTCAACAATGCCCTCCCCTCAAAAAAGGATATTTTATGAGATAATTAGAAATTTTAGTCTATGGGTTATAATTTCCCTCTTTGTCTTGTATTTTCTGCCTTTTGAGACAAGATCTTTTACTGTTTTGGTTTTTCATTTGATTGGTTTGATTTCTTTTTTTTAATATTTATTTTTTTTATTATGTATTCAGTGTACAGAAGAGGGTACCAGATATCATTATAGATAGTTGTGAGCCACCATGTGGTTGCTGGAAATTGAACTCAGGACCTCTGGAAGAACAGGCAATGCTCTTAACCACTGAGCCATCTCTCCAGCCCGATTGGTTTTATTTCATTTTTTATAATTATTTTTTTTACAACTTTTAAAATAATTTACTTTATTATGTGCATTGGTGTTTTCCTTGCATATATATATCTGTGTGAGAGTGTCAGATCTCCTAGGGCTGGAGTTTCAGAGAATTGTGAGCTGTCATGTGGGTGCTGGGAATTGAACCCGGCTCTTCTGGAAGAGTAGCTAGTGCTCTTAACCACTGAGCCACTTCTCCAGCCCCTGTTTTTTTTTTTTGGTTTTGAGATACAGGATTTCAAAGCTTTAAAAACAAAACCCAGACTGGCCTTGATCTTGCTCTGTAGCTGAGGATAACTTTGAACTTTTGATGCTCTTGCCTCTACATAAGCGTTGGGATTATAGACATATGCCACTATTGACACAAAGTTTTTTGATATATCCCAGGTTAGTTCTGAACTCAAGAACCTCCTGTTTCTGCCTGTCAAGTGTTGAGATTAGATATGTGTGCTATCACACCTGTCTAATTGCATCTTTGCAATTCCAGCAATGAATTGAAATATTCTTACAGGAAAAGCCATGATGGGGAATGCTTGTAAGTGCTGTGGTGGAGCAGTGGATGGGATAAAATGAAATGTGACTGGTTATGAGTTAATTATTAAGACTGTTATACATATGTGCAATATTTCTAATATACAGTATTTTACTTCCTTTTTATGTGGATTTAAGATTCCCTGAAATAATAACATGTGAATTTGACTGCTAAACAGGGTCAAAACAGGGGCAGCAGCAGCAGAGTTGGGTTTGGGGTTGTATGTTTCTTTTCCTGCCAAGTGCAGGCAAAGGGTAGGTTTCAGATTTCTGTGGGACTGAGGGTCTGGGAATATGGAATTCTGGAACAGCCATGAGAATGGAAGAGAGGTGGAACCAAGGAGACTCCTTGTCACATTTTAACAAGAACAGGCCTGCTTCTAAGTTTTGTTAAATTTGGTTTGTTGGCAACATTTCATTTATAAGCATGACTATAGAAGACTTAAAAAATTGGCCATTGATGGATTTTTTTGGATGTTTTAAAGGCTATATACGCTGGAATTGTAGTAGAGAAAAGACAAAGTAGGAAAATTGGTCACAAGGCTATCACTGTATTACAAATAAATAAGAAGTTTTTTTTTAAGGGAGAATTTAGATAATCAAGGTTTGGCCCAGGAGGTAAATTTGTATATAGTAATTTCTTTTTGGGAAGGACAGAGGGAGATACAGAAATGTGCTTGTGTGCCTCAAAACACCAAGGCTCTGAACAGCTGTTGTATGGGTTAGCTCCCTCCTGCTCTTGACAGAGTACCTGGACTCACAGCTCCTTTTCTGGGCCTCTACGTCTTGAAAATGGATTTCCCTGCACTGTGCCTGATGAGGTTAGAAGGTAGGGAGTGATGCCTGGTGAGTAGGCTTGCAGTAACTTCTTTCACCATAACTGCTCCTCTTTGGGCCATGACTGCTTTTCAGCCGCACCATGCCTTCTTAATAGCACTGTACCTTTAGAAAAGTGATCCTCTGACAGTTTCCTACAAGATATAGTGTACCTTGGTAACATTTACCGCTACACCTCTTTTCCTCTCCGCCAACCCACTGTACCTTACAGTTGCTTAAGTCTCAGACTACAAGATTCCAGCAGTTGACCATCATTTCCTTCTTCTCTTCAAACTTGAAATCTTTCCATTTTGGAAAAGCCATGGATTTAAAAGCCAAAGCTTCTGTTTGTCTTCATGGTCTGTCTTGTCTTTCCCTCCCTAGCACCAAAGTCTTTTTGATCCCTGTACTTTTTAAAAAGTGCATGAATACATACTCCTGAGACAAGCTGCCCACATCTAGTGAGAATAAGCTGTCAACAACATAGACTTGCTTCTACTACACTCTGCCCAGAATTGCATGTATGTTTTTATTGTTCACTCGTTCTCCCCTGGATCCTTGAGGGAGTAAGGGTCCCCCAGTTCTGAACTCCTGAGCTCGTTAAGACAGTTCTTAGTATTCTCAAGTTATGGAACTCCTGGAGAGTCAGTTGATGATAGTTATAGGACTTCTCTAGAAAAATGCAGACACACAGTGTTTTGCCTACAGTTTTGAGAGTTTAAAATTACGTTTCATGCATCAGAAAAACATGGGAGCTTATGGGGTTGTTTGGTTAAAATAAAGTTCTCTCGTTCGAATATATTTTTATTTATTCTTTAAGAATTTATAATCTATACAATATGCTTTGATCATATCTATCTGCTGCTACCTCCTGTAGCTTCTCTGGGTTGGGGTGAGGGGAAGCTGTAGTCTTGATCTTACTCCAAATTGGCTAAAGCAGAATTTCAGGTGGTAGAAACAGCAATGTAAATGGTAATTCTCAAGTATACCACAGTGCCAAGTTCTTCTTTCAACCTCTGTTGGTCTTCATGGCCTATCTTGTCTTCTCCTCCCAGCTACTTAGCCCCAGCTGTAGGAGTTCAGTCTCTGAAGTCTTGGCCCTCTAAAGAAAACACCATTTCCTTTAAGACTAGGGTATGAAGTGTCTTCTTGGGGAAGCCTTGGAGTCTGACAGTGGTTCTATATCTATGCACAGTTTTGAATTTGAGAGCTAAGCCCTGTCCTGGATCACTCCACTCAGTCCTCTCTATTTTTCATGGACTGTGTACTCATCTTCCCATCTCAGCTGCTTACCACTCCAGCAGGAAGCCCTGTGCCTCTGAACTTTTGACTGCATGATTTTTGTGTAAGAGCCAGTGATCTGGTGAGAGGACCTGGTAAATGGGGCTAGAAGGGTACAATAAAAGATCTTGCAGAGGCTGGGTATGGTGGCATATTCCTATAATCCCAGCACTTGGGAAGTGGAGGAAGGAGGATTACTAGTCATCTTTGGGTACATAATGAGTTTGACATCAAACTAGGCCACAGGGAACCTGGTTTCAGACAAAACAAGCTTTCCTTTGCAGACTTTGCCAAAATCTCAAAAGGGAACTCTTGTTCTTTTGAGATTCAAAACAGATAACAACATAGAAAGTTGTATTGGGTAACTTTCTTATAGTGTTTTTTACTGGCTGTATACCTTGAAAAATGTAATTGAAGGTTATCTGTAGAGTATCAAGGAATATGGGTTTTTTGTTTTGGTTTGGTTTTCTGTTTTTTCTCCTTAGCACAGGATAAGCACTTATAATCTTGGATCTCTCTGTCCAGAAGCAACCACTATTAACATTCTGCTTTTTACTCATTTTAAAGTAATAAAGCTTATGCAATACAGGTGATACAATTACCTGCTTTTCCTGTCCAGTTGTTTTAGCTAATGTTTCTAAATTAATTCTTCAAAACCAGTTATTTTCATGGCTGCATGATTATACATACCATTATTTATTTAATTTTTGTTCGGTTGTTAAATACTTAAGTATTATAACTATGTACAATAATATAAATATGCTGCAATAAACTTATTTCTGTCTAAATCTTTGTTTTCTGGGTTGTTTTCTTAAGAGAGGACTAGCAGAGCTTTTAAAATATTTACCAAGCTGTTTTCTAGAAAGTGTACATTAGTGGAAAAGCTTATTTTTACAATGTTTAGAAGTTGAACTACATATAAGAAATGCTCAAAAGGGGTTCACATAAGCAAAGCATTAGGAGGAGGGATGGAAGGTGAGTAGCAAGCCTTTCCTCTGAAGAGAAAATCTGATTTGTTTGTACTAGCAGCACAGTGCTATCATGGACCACATTCTTAGAGACTATTCAGGCTTGAGTGATTATCACGGGACTTTGGACTCTGCATCCAAAATCAATTTGTCATCAATGTTCTCAATTCACTGAGATTTACTCCCTTGTCTTTGACTGCTTTGGTTACTGTGATTTCTTCTCTGGTCCCATCACTGTTAAGATTGTCATCTTTTCCCCTCCCCCACTCCTCAGGGAACTTTCTCGCCATCCCACTGAACCAATACCATACCCCCTCTCTTTAAAAAACAAAACAATGAAAAGGAAAAGCACACAAAATCCACAAAGATATAAAAATGGAAGCCAAAATATACAAGCAAAAGACCACTAAGACAAAAAAAAATGAGGAAATGATGTGATATGACGCAAAAAAAAATCTACAAAAATACCATTGGATTTTTTTGTGTTGGCCAACTATTCCCGGACCTGGAGCCTAACCAAAGTGTGGTTAATATACTCCATTGGAAAAAGTAAACTTTTCATTGCAAGCGATTGCAGATAATTTCTTTGTTAGGGGTGGGAGCCCATGTTCACATTCTTTTCCTCTCAAGACTGGATCTTCATTGGTTTGAACCTGTGAAGGTCCTGGGGGATGCAATCTCTTTGAGCTCATATGTACATCAATCTTATTGCATCTGGAAGACACTGTTTTCTTGGAATCATCCATCCTCTCTAACTCTTAGACTATTTCTACCTTCTCTTCCACATCGCTCCCTTAGGGGAAGGGTTTGATAATGACATCCATTTAGGACTGAGTGTTCTAAAGTCTCCCACTTCACACATTGTCTAGTTGTGGGTCACTGCATTTGTTCACATCTACTGCAAGAAGATGCTTCTCTAGTAAAGCACTCATCTGTGGATACCACAGAATGTCATTAGGAATAATTTTATTGCTATATTCCTTTAGCAGAACAATAGTATTTAGTTTCCCCCTAGGACTATGGCTTATCCAGTCTTAGGTTCTTGGTCACCCAAGCATTATCAGACATGGGTTCCATCTAGTGGAATGAACCTTACATCTAATCAGATAGTGTTTGGTTAATCCACAATGTTTATGCCATTATGACACCAGCATGTCTTGGAGGCAGATCACTGTTGTATGTTGCAGGGTTTGTAGTGGGGTTAGTAGTTACCTTTCTCCTCTGGTAGTGTATAAAGCACCTTCCAGTACCAAGAGTGCTGGTTAGTAGGGGTGAAGCCTCTATTTAAGCACCAGCTGGACTTTTCTGTGTTCAATGAGATATGTAAATCTTCAGCAGTAGGGCATCATCATCAGTTTATGCGGAGTCATTGAAACGCCCATTAGCATGGGTCAGCTGTCCCTGTGGTTTGCTCTGTTGTGCTCTTGACTTTGCTCTCTAGTTGCTCCTCCCTCTCTTCCACTGAACTCCGGGTGTTCAGCCAAGTGCTAGATTATCGATGTCTGCATCTGTTTCCATCTTGTTTAATTTTTTTTTAATTAATTTATTTTTTAAGATTTATTTTTATTTTCTGTGCATTGGCGTGTCACCTGCATGAGTGTCTGAGTTAGGGTTTCAGATCCCTTGGAACTAGAGTTACAGGTAGTTGTTAACTGCCATGTGGGTGCTGGGAACCAAACCCAGATCCTCTGGAAGAGCAACCAGTGCTCTTAACTGCTGAACCATCTCTCTAGCCCCACCCAACTCCCATTTTTGTCTTGTTATTTTTTGAGACAGAGTTTCTCTGTGTAGCCCTGGCTGTCTTGGAACTTGTTCTGTAAGCCAGGTTGGTGTAGAGATTTTTGTTTTGTTTACTCTTTTCTCTTTGTATGCCCGCCACCTAGCTTTCAAATAAATACACAGAAACATTCTTACTTATAAATGCTTGGCCTTAGCTTGGCTTGTTTCTAGCTAGCTTTTCTTAACTTAAATTGTCCTGTCTAAAAACCTCTAAGCTTTTAATCTTTGTCTGTTCTATATATCTTTCTTTTTTAAAAAAATATTTATTTATTATGTGTACAATATTTTGCCCTCATGCACACCACACCAAAAGGCACCAGATCTCATTACAGATGGTTGTGAACCACCATGTGGTTGCTGGGAATTGAACTCAGAACCTCTGGAAGAGCAGCCAGTGCTCTTAACCTCTAAGCCAACTCTCCAGCTCCCTATATATCTTTCTTTACTTCTTGCTCCATGGCTGACTGTGTGGCTAGGTGGCTTGTTCCAGGCATCCTTTTCTCCTGCTTTTCTTGTTCCTTGCTCTTCTCTTCTTCTCTCCTATTTATTCTCTCTGTTTTGCAGCCCTGCCTGTCCCTCTCTCCTACCTAGCTATTGGCTGTTCAGCCTTTTATTAGACCAATCAGGTGTTTTAGACAGGCGAAAATAACACAGCTTTAAAGAGTCAAAAAATGCAACACAATCCTGCATCATTAAACAAATATTCCACAGCATAAATGGATGTAACCCATCTTAAACTAATATTTCACAACAAGCTGGCCCTCAATGCACAGAGATCTGACTGCCCCTACCTCCTGAGTATTGGGAGTAAAGGTGTGCACCACCACTGCTTGGAATGATTTCATTTTTTAGCAGCTGATTCCATTGTGTAAGTGTATCACTTTTTCAGTACCTGTTTGTTAGCTGAAGGACATCTAGGCTGTTTACAATTTCTGGTTATTATGAATAGACAATAGTAATGAACATGGTTGAGCAAATACCTCTGTAGTAGGATTAAAGTCTTTTGTGTATATGCCCCAAAGTGGTTATAGCTGAATATTTAGGTAGATCTATTTCCAGCTTCCTGGGGACAAGCCACAGTGATTTCCATGGTGGTTGTACAGTTCGCAGTTCCCTCAGCAATAGATGAGTATTCCCCTTACCCCACATCCTCACCAACATGTGCTGTCATTTGTTTTATTGATTTTGGCAATTCTCTCTCTCTCTCTCTCTCTCTCTCTCTCTCTCTCTCTCTCTCTCTCTCTCTGTGTGTGTGTGTGTGTGTTTAACTTAATTAATCGTTTTTATTTAAAAGTTTTTTTTTAACATATCAACCATGGTTCCCACTCACCCTCTACCCCACCATTCACTCCTCAAAGAGGATAAGACCTCCCATGGGGAGTCAACAAAGTCTGGGATATGAGGTTGAGGCAGGATCCAGCCCCTTCCCCCTGTCTAAAGGCTGAGCAAAGTATCCCTCTGCAGGAAATGGGTTTCAAAAAGCCAGTACATGCACTAGGAATAAATCCTGGTCCTACTGCCAGAGGTCTCACCAACTGCTCAAGCCACACAACTGTCTTCCACATTCAGAGGGTCTAGTTCAGTCCCAACTATCAATCCAGAGTCAGTGAGCTCACAGTAGCTCAGATCAGCTGTCTCTGTGGATTTTCCCATCATGATCTGGACTCCTTTGCTCATATAATCTCTTCTCCCTCTCTTCAACTGGATTGGGAACTCAGCCCAGTGCTGAGCTGTAGATCTCTGCAACTGCTTCCATCAGTTGCTGGATGAAGGTTCTATGACAACAATTAGAGTGAGAGTGATCATCAATTTGATTACAGGGGAAGGCCGGTTCAGGCACCCTCTCCACTATTGCTTGGAGCCTTAGCTGGGGTCATCCTTGTGGATTCCTGGGAGTTTCCTTAGCACTAGGTTTCCTTCCAACCCCAAAATAGTTTCCTTTGTCAAGATATCTATTTCATTGTTTTTCCCTCTGTTGAGCATTTCTTTAGGTGTTTTTAGCCATTTAAGATTTTATCTGTTGGGAGTTCTCTGTTTAAATATTTACTCCATTTTGAAAATTGAATTATTTGACATTTTGATGCCTACTTTCTTTAGTTTATATATAAATATAAACATGTATATTAAAGATCAGCCCTTTGGTCTGCCACCTGAACCCAGGCCATGGGAGAGGCACTCAGCTTTGGTGCAGAACACAGGCCTCCCAGAACATGGTTGACGTAATAGTAGCTGGGGAACAGCAGAGTCCCTGGGCACACAGCTGAGAGGTGAGAGTTCAGGGGGTGAACTCAGCTCCCTGTGATGGGCAGACAAAATCTGCTCAGTCCATGGCTGGTGTAATGGCAGTAAAGGAACAGCTAAGACCCTAGGTGCACAGCTGAGAGGTCAGAGGTCAAACAATGACTTCCACCACCTGAATCCAGGCCCTGGGATGGGAACTAAGCTTTGGTGGAGAACACAGGCCTCTCAGAACATGACTGCCGTAATAGCAGCTGCAGAACAGCAGAATCACTGGGCACAGCTGGGAGGTCAGAGGTTAAGAGGTGATGACTGGCATCATAGCACTGCGACCTCATGAGAACAGCTGACTCTCTAAACACATAGCTAATTAACAGCACTCAGACCAACAATTCACTAAGAGCTGACCAAAAACTAACCAAGAGTGAATTGAGGAAACAATGGGCAGATGCTAGTGTAAGAATACATACAACAATACAAAGGTCAACAAGACACCACCAGAAGCAAGTGGTTCTATAGCTTCAAGACCTAAATATAACAATGAAGAGGGAACAGAAGGAAATGACCATAAAAACAGCTTTATGAAGCTAATAGAAGCCTTAAAAGAGGATATTTAAAAACTCCCTTAGAGAAATAGAAGAAAATACAAACAGAAAATTAGAAGAGATGAACAAATCCCTGAAAGAAAATAAAGAAAACCAAGAAAAAGAAAACAAACAGGTGAAAGAAATTTACCAGGATTTAAAAATTGAAATAGAAGCAATAAAGAAGGCACAAACTGAGACAAAGCTAGAAATAGGAAATCTGAAAAAAGGAGCCCCAGAATCACAGATTCAAGCATAACCAACAGAATCTAAGAGATGGAAGAGACAATTTCTGGGGTGGAAGACTCAATAGTGGTAATAAATACAGTTAAAGTTAAAGAAAACACTAAAACCAAAAAAGTCATAACACAAAATGTCCAGAAAATTTGGGACACCATGAAAAGTTCAAACCTGAGAATAATTGGAATCGAAGGAGAAGAATCCCAGCTCAAAAGCACAGAAACTATATTCAATAAAATCTTAGAAGAAAACTTCCTCAACCTAAAGAAGGAAATGCCTATAAAGATACAGGAAGCCTACAGAACACCAAATAGACTAGACCCACATAAAAAGTCTGCTTGACATATAATAATCAAGCCCCTAAACCTACAGAATGAAGAAAAAAATATCAAGAGCTGCAAAGGAAAAAGGTCAAATCACCTATAGAGGCAGACTTATCAGAATAACACCTGACTATTCAATGGAAACAATGAAAGCAAAAAGGTCCTGGTCAGACATTGTACAGACACAAAAAGTTCATGGATGCCAACCTAGGCTACTGTACCCAGCCAAACTATCAGTCAACATGGAATAAACAAGATATTTTATGACATAACCAGATTTAAACAATACCGGTCCTACAAAAAAACCCTAGAGGGAAATCTCTAACTTAAGGAAACCAGAAACACCCATGTAACCACAAACAATTGATAAGCCCACAGAAGATCCTCTTAGTAGATATATACTGAACCCTCCACCCAAACAAAAAGGAATATGCATATTTCTCAGCACCCCATGGAATTTTCTCTAAAATTGACCACATACTAGGTCATAAAGCAAATACCAACAGGTACAAAAAAATGACTATAACTCTTTGTACCATATCTGATCACCATGGTCTAAAGTTAGATTTCAACAACATCAAAAATCACAGAAAGCCTACCAACTCACAGAAACTAAACATCACTCAACTGAATCACCCCTGGGTCAAGGACGGAATTAAGAAAGAAATCAAAACTTCTAGAATTTAATGAAAATGAATCCACGACATACCCAAACTTATGGAATACAATGAAAGCAGTCTTTTTTAAAAAAAGATTTATTTATTATGCTTACAGTATATAAAAGAGGGTACCAGATGTCATCATAGATGGTTGTGAACCACCATGTAGTTGCTGGGAATTGAACTCAGGACCTCTGGAAGAATAGCCAATGCTTTTTTAATCTCTGAACCATCTCTCCAGCCTGAAAGCAGTCTTTTTTTTTTTTTTTTTTTAAACATGGGAAGCTCTTTAATTCAGTCATTAGCAATTTAGAAAACCAGTTTGTGAGGATACATCCCGTTTTTCAGAGAGAACTGAGATCGCAGGTAGCCCTGGAGCTGAGGAATAGCTTTCATTTTTGGCAAAATCTGAGAATCCACAGCTTTCTGATCTGCCTTTCGCTGCTCTGTAATCTCGTATTTCTCCTTCTCTGTGTCGAAGATCTCACCCTCTTGGTGTCTGGGCTTGCGCAGCTTCTTCTTTTTGAAGTAAGCATCAGTCAGGTGTTTGGGGATTTTAACCTTGCTGATACCAACTTTTGGCGATGACAAACTTCTGGTGTGTTCTTCGAAGAGGAACTCTGTTGAGAGCAAGAGGTCCAGTCACAAGTAGCAAGCCACTGCCCAGCTGCTTCAGGAAAACCACTCTCTTGCTCCTGTGGCGTCCAGTGAGGATAATCAGCACAGTCCCAGGAGTGATGCTGGGCCGAAGCATTCTCACGTGTTGACTGAAGGGCTTCTTGCCATGGCTGAGCAGCTTCTGAGGCACATCTTCAGTAGGATAATACCTGGGCATTTTTTGAAGCTTAACCACCAGGGTACCGCCATTCTTGTCACCACCAACCGGCTTTGTGACAGTAGCAAGGACCTTCTCCTTTTTCTTCTTTTCAACCTTGGTTTTTGTAGTCGAGTATTTTCTCTTATACAAAGCCTTTCTGGAATACATAGCAGATCAAGAGTACCTGCCATTTCCTCTAATCAGGGTTTCGGCTGCAATGGGGCTTCCCCTTCTTGGACTTTTTCACCTTAGAGTCACCCTTTTTGGCTGCATCAGCGGCAGGGGCATCACTGCCAGCCTTCTTGGCTGCAGGTTTCTTTCTTTCTTTTTTTTTTTATGTCAGGCTTCTCAGGTTTTTCACCTGCCATCTTGCAAGATGGGAGAGAGAACTAAGGTCTGAAAGCAGTCTTAAGAGGAAAATTCATAGCACTAGATGCCTACATGAAAAGACTAGAGAAATCCCACACTAGAGAACTATCACTACAGCTGAAAGCTGCAGAACAATTAGAAGCAAACTTAACTAGAAGAAGACGGCAGGAAATAATCACACTTAAAGCTGAAATCAACACAATTGAAACAAAAAGAACAATACAAAGAATGAATGAATCAAAGAGTAGGTTCTTTGAAAATATCAACAAGATAGATAAACCCTTATCCAAACTAACCAAAAAGCAAAAAGAGAGTATCCAAATTAACAAAATGGTAAATGAAAAGAGGGACATAACAACAGACCCCCAGGAAATCCAGACAATTATCAGGTCATACTCTGAAAATCTATATCCCACAAAAATGGAAAACCTAGAAGAAATGGACAGATTTTTGGACAGGTACCAATTACCAAAATTAAATCAAGATCAGATTAAATATCTAAACAGACCTATAACCCTAAAGGAAATTGAAGCTGTCATTAAAAGTCTCACAAATAAAAAGAGCCCAGGCCCAGATGGTTTCAGTGCAGAGTTTTACCAGACATTCAAAGAAGAGCTAATACCAATACTCCTCAAACTGTTCTATACAGGAGAAACTGGAGGAATATTGCCAAACTCTTTTTATGAGGCCACAATAACCCTGATACCCAAGCCACTCAAAGACACAACAAAGAAATAGAATTACAGACCAATTTCCCTTATGAACATTAATGCTAAAATTCTCAACAAAAATCTGGCAAACCAAATCTAACAACATATAAAAAAAAATCATTCACCATGATCAAGTAGACTTCATCCCAGAAATGCAGGGATGGTTCAACAAACAGAAAGCAGTAAATATCATCCATCATATAAAGAAATTGAAGGAAAAAAAAAACACATGATCATCTCCTTAGATGCTGAAAAAGGTTTTGACTTAATCCAACACTCCCTCATGATAAAAGTCCTGGAGAGATCAGGAATACAGGGAAAATACCTAAATATAATAAAGGCGATTTACAAAAAGCCGACGGCCAACATCAAACTAAATGGAGATAAACATAGTTCTTCAAGTTTTAGCTAACCGCAATAAGAGAACAAAGGAGATTAAGGGGATACAAATTGGGAAAAAGTGAAGCTATCTCTATTTGCAGATGGCATGACTAGACACATAAGTGACAGACAAAATTCTACCTGGGAACTTGTACAGCAGATAAACACCTTCAGCAATGTAGCAGTATACAAGATTAACCCAAAGAAATCAGTAGCTCTCCTATACAGTAAAGATAAAAGGGCTAAAAAAGAAACAAGGGAAACATCACCTTTTATCATAGCTGTAAATAGCATTACATACGTTGGTGTGACTATAACCAAAGAAGTATCAGATCTGTTTAACAAAAACTTTAAATCTCTGAAGAAAGAAATTGAAGAGGTTATCAGAAAATGGAAAGATCTCTCATGCTTCTGGATAGGTAGGATCAACATAGTAAAAATGGCAATCTTCCCAAAAGAAATCTACAGATTCAAAGCACTTCCTATCAAAATCCCAACACAGTTTTTTACAGACCTTCAAAGAACAATACTTAATTTCATTTGGAACAACAGGAAAGCCAGGATTGCCAAGTCAATTTTGCTCAACAAAAGAACCTCAGGAAGCATCACTATCCTTGACTTCGAATTATACTATAGAGCTACAGTAACAGCTTGGTACTGGCATAAAAACAGACTTGTGGATCAATGGAATCTAACTGAAGACCCTCATATTCACCCACACACCTATGAACACCTGATTTTTGACAAAGAGGCCAAAAATATTCAATAGAGGAAAGATAGTATCTTCAACAAATTTTGTTGGCCTAATTGGATGGTAGTGTGCAGAAAAATGGACCTTGCACAAAACTCAAATCCAAGTGGATCAAACACTTCAACATAAACTCAGCTACACTGAACTTTATAGAAAAGAAGTGGGAAATACCCTCCAACGCATTGGCACAAGTGACCACTTCCTAAATATAACACCAGTAGCACAGACACTAAGAACAACAATCAATAAGTGGGACCTCCTGAAACTGAGAAGTTTCTGTAAGGCCAAGGACACAGTCAATAAGATGAACAACAGCCTACAGAATGGGAAAAGATTTTCACCAACCCTATAAGTGACAGAGGACTGATCTCTAAAATATATACAGAAGTCAAGAAACTAGAGCCTAAAACCCTTAATAACCCAATTAAAAAAATGGGGTTCTGAACTAAAAAAGGACTTCTCAGCAGAAGAATTACAAATGGCTGAAAGGCACATGAAAAAGTGCTCAACATCTTTAGCCATCAGAGAAATGCAAATCAAAATAACTTTGAGATAGCACCGTATACCTGTCAGAATGGCTAAAATTAAAAACATGGCTGAACATGGGTTAGTTTAAGAGCAAGAGCTAGCTAGCAATATGACTGGGCCCTAGGTCAATCAGTGTAAAATTAATGTAAGCATCTATGTGTTTCTGTGGGACTGTGGGTCCAAACCTTGAGTCTAGACCTGGCCAGAAATAGTAGTGGCACACCCCTTTAATCCCAGCACTCAGGAAGCAAAGGCACCCAGACCCTTCTATTAGTTTGAGGCTAGTTAGTTTTGGGAGATCTAAAGCCCTCTTCTATCCTCTGTGGACACTGTATTCCTGTGGCACACATACATATATGCAGGCAAACACTCATACACATAAATTTCAAAAAATTGTTACATTATAATTAAGGAATTTTAGAAAGAGTGAGAGGTGAACAAAATTAATGAATCAAAATACATATAATCATTAACATCTCCATAAATGGTACTTTCAGATATGCACCAAATATCCCCCACCCCATTTTGAGACAGAGTCTTATATAGTTCATGTTGACTTTGCACATAGCTGAGGATATCTTTGAACATTCTAATTCTCTCTCCCTCCCTCTCTCCCCTTCTCTCTTTCTCCTTCTCCTCATCCCTCCTTTAAAGCAGGGTCTTATGTAGTCCATGCTGACTTTACACGTAGCTAGATTATCCTTGAACATTTCCACCCTCTTCCCTTCATCTGAGTGCTGGATCTACAGGCATGCAGCATGCACCGTACTTGCATCAAACACTTCTAAACGTCTGTATAGAATATTTTACCTTTCCCGTTTCAGTAAACAAACAGCTATATCACGTTACCTTATGATGTGCCACCTGCCAACTCATAGCTTTTCAATCAGCTTTACCATCTAAATATGGCAATGTTTTGCAATTACTTGGCATTTTTAAAAAACATATTTGCCCTTATTTATAAAAGTTAGTGGAAAATGTAAAAATAAAGTGCTGATGTTAATGATTTTACAACTGAGATATTTACTATGCCAAAACATTAAATTTGATCCTTTTTGAATTTAAGTGAGTCTAGCAACTGTTTTTAATTATAGAGGAAAACAACCAAACCTGAAGCACATGTGCAAAATATTACATGTCAGAGCTTGTGGCTCAGAAATAAGGTGTAATGATAGAGCAAGTGTCTGAATCTTTACAATTATGCAAAGTGTAATACTGGGATATACTGATTTTTATTCTTGAAAAAATATATACATAGCTTCTTGGTGTTTCCTCCTCATTTAAACCTGACCTCTTGGCAACAGGCCTTAGGATACGGTTGTAGCATAGTGCAGATACCAAAAAGTCAATTCTTGGCCTTTGAGGTTTTAAATATGTTTTGGAAACTAAAGGCAGAGATAAAACCTTTGTGATTAAGAGCTTTTGAACTTCAAATGCTAGAACTATCAATAACCCAGGGCAGAAACTCATGGCTTAACCACAAGCATCTGAGAATATATGATCAGTCCGAGCCAGCTCTTCCGTGCCTGCCTTTTTCTCAAAGCCTTAATGAAAACTTAGAAGGCAAGGAAAGTCAAAGAACTGAGCTTCACTTCTGGTGAATCTCCAGGGAATCCTTGAGGAAGAACAAAAACTGGCTGTGTGGCAGGGTCAGTTAGATACAGCCTAAGATAGCCCCTCAGGGCAGAGTGGTACCTTGGAGTGAATGGACACACCCAAGCTCTCTTGGGTACAAGGAGTAGTTGAGAGTCTACAGTGGTTTTGTTTGGAGTGAGGAGGGTTTTTGTTTTGTATATAAGTGTAGCCTTGGCTAGCCTTGAACTTGATATAGCTGAGGATGATTTTGAACTATTGATCTATCTGCCTCCACCTCCCAAGTACTGAGATTACAGTTGTATTCTACTGACCTGACTCAGATGTGGTGCTATGACTACAGTCTTCATAATTTGCCCATTGTGGACCGAATGGGAGGAAGGATGTTGTGGTAGACAACATCAGAGGGAGACAACCAGGCATCCAGGATCCCCATGTGTTCCACCCTTATTCCTTGGCCCTCCACAATCCCCAGGAAAGGGAAGAAGTTCATGGATTGTGTTGAGAGGTAGTTATTGACTTACATGAGGTTGCTCTGCTTTGAGTGTGCTTTTGACACCTGCCAGATGATGAGCTCAAAAAGACAACCTTCAGGTATTAAAAATAAAAATGAAGGTCAGAGAGATGGGTCAGTGGTTAAGAGCATGTGCTGTTCTTCTAGACCAGAGTTTAGTTAGGCAGCTGACACTTCCTGGAAATCCTGCTTCAAGGAATCTGATGTCCTCCTCTGGCCTCCATGGGCACCTGCACACACAGCAAATACATACATGGCTGCACACACAGAGACATAACATTTTAAAACATGAAAACAAAAGGTAATGCTTCTTGTACAGGTGGAACTGGGGGTCCTTAGCTTAATTTAAATGAGCTGAGATGTTACATTAGATTAGCCTTTTGTTTGTTTGTTTTTCAAAATAGGATTTCTCTGTGTGGTCCTGGCTGTCCTGGAACTCACTTTGTAGACTCACAGATATGAGCCTGCCTCTGCTTCCTGAGTGCTGAGATTAAAGAAGTGATCACCACACCTGGCTTGCAGTAGTTAATACTTTGAAGAAGGAGGACCATACATTTTGGATAATGATTTAACTTGTTTAAACTTCTTTGGCCAATAAAGAAAGACACTCAACATTTAAGTTTTCTCTGAAAAGACAGCTTAAAATGTTCTACTTCATCATGTATGTAATTACTGTCAGGAGATATTTCTGTACAATGTTAAAACAAAAATTCTTCTAACAAATATTTTAAATAAATTGAATAAACATATTTTTTAGTTGTAAGATTGTGTCAGAAAATAAATGTTGTCAATATTTAAAATGTTCTTAGTAGCTTAAATATTCACATATACAAAATAGATCATTGAAGCCTCATGTGTATTTTGTGATGTTAGAGATCAAACATAGGGTCTCATACATGGTAGGATCTCAGGGTCTCATACATGGTAGGATCTCATATAACTGAGTTTCATCTGCAACTTATTTTCTGTCACACGACGTTATAAGTGTGTGCCTGACATTAAAAAATATGGGTTTCTTGTGTCTCTGTTTCTCTCAGTTCTCTGGGTAGATTTCCCTCTCTTCCTTTTTAGTTTTTACAAAAACAAACACTTAAGCATAAAGTTAAAACACCAGGCATTTTATTATAGAAATTTTTTTTCTTAGAACCATTGTGTGTTTTGTTTGTTTGATACTAGGTCTTATCATGTTACCAAGATTGGCCTTACATTTTTAAACCTTTTCCTGAATTCTGGGGTTGCAAGCGTGTGTCGCTGTAACCAGGTAGTATTATGTATTTTTAAAGGATGGATTGAGAATCACAGGCACTCAGAAGAGCTCCCATCCCCAAATACGCCATCAAAACTGGTCAAGCAATTGAGGTTTCTTAAAGTGCATTTGTTTTAATTGTGTCTTGTCCATCTAGTTGTAGTGTAACATGAAAAATGGATGAATTCACAAGCATTCATTTATTGCCTTGGGTTAAAGGTAAGGGGCACTGTGCAGGAGTATGAGTCATAGTGATGATAAAGGTGAATCTGGTGGAGTAATAAATCATCATGCCTTAGATTAGATGCCCATAAATATTTGTTCAATGTCTGCCTACTTGTAATGGTAACAACTTCAGATCTAAGAGGTTCTCATGTAGCAAATTGAATTCTTTTTTAAAAAAATATTTTTATTATATTATTTGCTTGCATATCTGTGAGGGTGCCAGATCTTGACATTAGAGACAGTTATTAGCTGCCATGTGGGTGGTGGAAATTGAATCCGGGTCCTCTAGAGGACTCTAGAAGAGCAGTCAGCGCTCCCAACCAATGAGCCATCTCTCTAGCCCACAAATCGAATTCTTTATCCATATACATTTTTTACAGCTAATGAAAGACATGTAGGGTTTGTTTGCTGAAAAACACATTTAACAATGGAAATATACATTTTGGGGGTATGTGTGAAGGTGTGTATGTGCACATGGAGGCCAAAGAACAGCCTTAGGTGCTGTTCTGCTGAGAGTCATCCCCGGCGGTGGACTGGTCCCAGCAGAGGATGGAAGGAGTTGGCGAAGGAAGGTGAGCCAGGCATGATAGTCAGGAGAATCAGCCTGACTTTCAGCAGCCAAAGTGCTCTTTTATTCATACAGAATTTAGTAAGCAGGGATACATTCATATTGTTTCAAAATATAAATCACCACTGCCCAGCCTCTTCTTCCTTTGAGTTAGAGTTCCAGATAGTTTAGGCTAGCTGGCAGGGCTTCTTCTGCTGCTTCCTTCCCAGTGCTAGAATTATAAGTGTGTGCCTGACATTAAAAAATATGGGTTCTGAGGATTGAATCCACACGGAGAATTCTCCCTAGACAATGTAAAATAGTACAATTGTATATAAAGGTATGAAATGGTAGAATATAAATTGAACATTTTTGACAAAGAGAGCCATGTCTGTCATATGCACATTCAGCTTTTGAAACTTCCTGTTCCTATATTTCCAAAATACCATTGTATTTTATGTTGTTGTCTTGTTTCTTCTTTGTGAGTGTACCTGTTTCTATATGCTTCCTCCTTTGGTTAAACATTGCAGGAGTTTGATAAATTTATTCTTAGTCAGTACTACTATGTTGTGTCCCATTTAATTTTAGAACTCAAAGTAACAGCCCTTCAGCTTCCACCAAGCACCTAGCCAGTCTGAGAACTACTTTGATGGTTTGTGGTGGTGGGAACATACAACTTGAGTATGTAATCTAAAACCTACTCTGCAGAGCTAGATCAACTCAGGCAACCCAGCTTGCTACTAGATGAGAACCTCTTGGACCTGAAGTTGTGGTGGTATATTATCATCATAACTAAACAGATGCTGAGCAAATTTATTTTGAAAAAGGAAATTTACACTTAAGAAAATTTTATCTACTTCAATTACATAGAAATATAAATGAAACAGAACTTTATTTATTTACTTTTTAAAGACAGTGTGCCCTGGCCATCCTAGAACTTGCCCTGTAGATCAGGCTAACCTGGAACTCACAGAGATCTGCCCCCCCCCCCGTATGTGTGTGTGTGTGTGTGTGTGTGTATAGGTCAGAGGACAACTTTGGGGAGTTAGATCCCTTCTACCATGTAGGTCCTGGGCTTGCATTTTGGTAATGAGGCTTGATAGTAATTACCTTTACCCACTGAGTCATCTCCCTAGCCCTCTGTGGTTATATATTGTATAGTTAATAAAATTTGTTTGAAATATCAGAGGACAGAATTACCCACAGCCAAGGTCAGGGAGTGGTGACCTGTAGCAGGACAGGCCCACAGGGCCAAGGAAATTGCAGATTGTAGCTACCTCCGTTCAAGTTAGACTTTGCACTGATTTAGAAACCTGTCTTTGTTGTTTTGTTTTTTGAGACAGGGTCTCACTGCCTAGCTTTGGCTGTCCTGAAACTGTAGACCAAGCTGGCCTTAAACTCACAGAGATCCACCTGCCTCTGCCTCCAGAGTTCTGGGATTAAAGTTGTGTGCCGCTGGGCCCAGCCAGAGCAGGCCTTTTATCCAGTGTTCAGCTCACAGCTAGATCTTTGAGTTCAACCTCGCTTATGTGATTCTCTAAAACACTAATGTTTACACATTGTATTTAAAAAGGCTAATACCAAATATTTAGAAAGGCTTTGAGTCATCTTCCAAAGTACAGGTTTTTACAAACGGCTGTCACTGTCCAAACTCCATTCACACAGTCCTACACCAGCCTCACATCCCACACCCTTGGCAAAGTATGACACACGCACTGACATCTCACTAGAAAGCAGAAATGTAAGATAAAGTCTCTTGATACTGAGGTTTATTTATTTGTGGTGTTAGAATTTGAACTAGAGCTTCATGAACTCTAGGCAAGCTCTGCCACTCAGCTGAAGCCTGGTTGGACTCCTTTCGTTCTCTATAAAAAGAAAATCAATCAACGTAAGAATCTAAGGATGATGTGGCTTGGATGGGTCACGTTCTTACTCCAACTGCTTTATATTACTCATTTATATCAGTTTCTCATCATACCAAAAATGCTCCTTGCTTCTTCCTGTTCAGTCCAATGAGAGAAATTGTTTACCTGACTGCAAAAATTTGTGGCAAGGCCAGTTCTGGTGGGAACCAACCATCAGGAAGAATCCAGGAATACCTTTCTGTAACTTGATGATTCAGGTTCTAATAAGACATGTTGACAAAACACAGATGCAATAAGATATAAAAAGTACCTTTATCCCCCTGGTCTTTCATTTGCAGAGGGAAGAAGTGAGCTGATAATTGCTCACTCCCACTTTACTGAACTGGTGGCAAATGGTTGTATGGTCCCTGGTCTGAGGTTCCTTGGGAGGTATGATGGAAAGGTGGTAAAGATTTAAAGGAGTTCTAGGAAAACTCAAGCTGGAGTGACACTTCAGTCTCCAAAACAAAAGAAGACCAAACAGTAATAATACACGATTCAGTGTAGTTGTGGTATAACTGAAATGCCCCTTGTTTTGCGGTGGAACTCATGATGCTGAGCACACACCCTCTTGTTCTTATATTGTCTTTATTTATGAGTTGTATGGCGGGCACAGCACATGGATGATCAAAAGACAACTTTTCATAGTTATTTTTCTTCTTCACCATGTGGGTCCCAGACATCAAACTTAGGTTGTAACATTTAGCAGCATCTCAACTTCCTAAGCCATCTTGCCAGCCCAAATACATACCCTCTTAATGAATTTAGCTAATTAACTTATTTTTTAGTCCTTCATTTGCAAAATGCAACTATTATAACAATGACTACTAATTATATGGTGGCAATGCTTCAGTATGATATTAGATAAGAACATGCTTTATAAATTAAATATATGGTGTTTATTATCCTTCTTCTATTTTCTTCAGAACTTATTAGGTCAACTCACAATGTGATTTGGAAGGTACTATGGCCTCCTCATTCCAACAGAAAACCCCACAAGTCTTAGCCTGGGAAGATGCTGATCCCCAGCTTCCCCTGCAAGGAGTCTTTTACCTCTTTGTTGTGGAGGCTATAGATAAAGGAATTGAGCATTGGTGTTATTATGGTATAGAAGGTAGACATTAATTGGCCTTTTTATTTTTCCATAACAAGGTTTCCCTGTGTAGTCCAAGTCTTGGATGCCCTGGAACTCACTCTGTAGACCAGGCTGGCCTCTAACTCACAAGATCCACTGGACCCTGCCTCCTGAATACTGAGATTAAAGACATTTGACACCATAGCCCAGGTTTAATTGGCCATTTTTATCATCACTAGATCCATGAGGTTGAACACAGATGAAAACCACAGTGCTGGAACACCTGACTCAGTCTTGATGTTGGGGTGAGGAAACTGGATCTGCCAGGAGTGGATGCTGAACTCAGCAATATTGGGACCTTGGGACCTCCTGCCCATGCTGGGGAGGAGATGGAGAGATGTGGAGAAGAGAGAGTGACTGGAGGGGGTGGGAGGGGGAAGGGACCTTGAATAAGGATATACAAGGATAGAAAATGTGACTTTATTCATAATAAAAAATAAAAAAAATGGAAGCTAGGAGAACCAGTAACTGCCAATAAACAAACAAACAAATAATCTTAAAAAACAAGAAAGAAAACCACAGTGCTATAGAAAATGACAATGTCTAGGATGTGAAAAACATATGTGGAGTGAGCCTCCACTAGACAAGGAAACATACACATCCTCCCAGTGGCCACCAAGCCTCAGCTGTAGAAAGTGAGGATGACTGTGGCAGGTAGAAAAGATATCAAGGACATATAAAGGATTACCTCTATTATGGCTGTGTTGGCATAAGCCATATGGAGAAAGGTGGGATGTCACAGACATAGTGTTACCTGGTTTAGTGAGTCCACAGAAATGCAGGACAAAGACATTCCTAGTCTGAATAGCAGAATTGGCTTTACCAAATTCAAAGAAGCAGTCACTAGCTGGAGACCGGTCCCTTTAGTGATGACAGAATCATAACAAAGGGCTTGACAGATGGCTGTGAAATGCTGATGGGCCACGGAGACTATCAGGAAGCTCTCTGCAGTCACACACACCACAAAGATGATTAGCTAGACCACATAGGCCTCAAAAGAGATGGACTTGTGCAAGGTCAAGAGGTTCACCAAGAACTTGGATGTCTTTACAGAAGAGTAACAATTATCAGGAAAACAGAGGACATTGAGAAAGAAATACATGGGCTGTGGAGTCAGTGAAGATGAGTGACATCATTCCTAAATTGCCTGCCACTGTACAGCATAAGGGAGCAGACAGGTCCCAAAGAGAAGCTCCTAGAGAGCTAAGTAACTGGGGAATCCCAGCAAGATGAACTTGGTAACTGGGATGTGTTTGCCTGTAAGACCTATTTCTCCAGATGTCATCTGCAGAGCTGACAACTGATAACCACATGGATATTATTTTTAAATTATTTATCTTAAAATTTATGAGTATTGTGTGTGTGTGTATATGTGTGTGTGTGTGTGTGTGTGTGTGTGTGTGTGTGTGTGTACTTGTTTACATGTGCACCATGTACCTACAGTGCTTGAGGAGGCCAAAGGAGACTGCCAGATGTTTCTGGAATTGAAGTTGCAGTTATGTGCTGTCTAATGTCAGTGCTGGGAACTGAACCTGGGTCTTCTGTAAGAGCAGCATGTGATCTTAACTACTGATACATTAGATGGTATTTTCTGAGTGTGTTCACTACTGTGGAAGGTACAGTGACGGAGAACACCTGAGAAGTTCTAGGTTTCTTTTATGTGAACCATAATGCTGGAGTGGAAAATACAAGGTTCATGAAACCAAATAGACCTGGATCTGTATCTCTATATAGACTCATGATCTCAGGCCTAGATGATATACAGCTTAGCTATTAAAATGCTTATTTAATTTGCACAAAACTCTGCATCTGCTCCCAAGTGCATCAGACCCTGTCCCCAAAAGCAGGACAAAAACCAGAAACAAATAAAAAGACATGGTCTTAACTATGTGTTGAGGGCTGGTCCAGAACTCACTATGTTGCTGAAGCTGGCCTCCATCTTGTGATCCTCCTGACTCAGCCTTCCAGGTGTTAGGATTAAAGACATGTGCCTCCATGAACAGGAGACTTGGTTTTTAATTGTGCGATGGCACTATTTACTTATTCTTGGCTAAACTGTATCTATAAGCCTTAGTTTCTTCATCTGTGAAATGAAAAAAATATGCCTAGTTATCAGGGTTGCTGTGTGCCCTAAATGAGAAAATAAATGTAAAAGAATTGTCTGTCTAGGTAATCAAGAAATGTCAGGTGTCTCCTCCAATCTCTTGCCCCTGTATCTATCTCTCTATCTATCTATCTATCTATCTATCTATCTATCTATCTATCCATAGATCATTTTGACATCCATTTCATTCTTTTTTGGAATAAAGATTAATTCTTATGCCATAAAATTTATGATTTTAAAGTATATCATTTAGTGGTTGTGAGTATGCATCCACAAAGTTATGTGAACATCCTATTTCATTCCAAAATAATATTTTACCCTCCAAAATAAAATTCATATTTGTTAGTCATCATTCATTTTACCCTTTCTTTTGTTCCCTATTAGCCATTAATCTATTTTTGTCTTTACAGATTTGTCTGTTCTTAAAATGTCTTATGAATGGATTTATATAATACATGATCTTTTGTGCTTGGCTTTTTTGCATTTACGCCAACATCTTCAGATCTCATCTGTGTTGTAGTATATATCAGAATGCATTCTGTCTTATATTCAAACATTCTGCAGGGCATGCCCTCCTCTGTGCTATCATCTTGTCCTTGGCAAATCTACTCATCACCAAGGAAGCCATCACTTTGGAAATGAACTTCAGGGCTTGCCTGATTAACTCATGAAAATATTAGAAATGTTCAGATGTCTTCCTTCTCCTTGCTCCTTACGCTTTCCACTCCCTTCTGAACTGCCACACCTTCCTCTTGGATGGCTTTGTCCTGGAATTTAGTCATGGGAGAACTTCACTAACTTGCTAATTCATTTATGTTTGAAGACAAGGAAAAAGCTGACCATGGGAGAAGACCTTTCCCACCTGTCTTAATTGGTATAGTCGGAGCAGAAAAAGCCCTGGGATAACAGACCAGCTGCTTTGAGCTTCAGTTCTAGATCTAGATGCTTTGTTACCCTGGACAATTTTCTCACTATGTCTCTGATTTCTCATCTACCAAGTAAAGGTCTGGAATGAAGGATCTTTGAGGTCACATCTGGTCGTCCAGTGACTACCTAGTCCCCTAGCTTCCTGTTTAAGTATGGATCTTCATATTAATGTGTGCCAGGAACACAGAAAAGTAACTTGTTTAGAAAAAAAATATTCTAAATCAGGTGATAGTGGTGCAAATCTTTTATCCCAGCACTGGGGAGGGAGAGGCAGGCAGATCTCTATGAGTTTGAGGCTAGCCTGGTCTATAGAGCAAGTCCAGGACAGTTGAGGCTATCTAGAAAAAACCCTATCTAGAAAACAAACAAACAAAAAAGATATTCTATTTTTGACTGCAACAGACAAGTATAAAGCATTTTGTCCAGCTTCCTGCACATACTTGGCACTCATAGCAGTAGTATCTTATACATATTTTATATATGAAGTAGTACTTTCTGGCTAAGTATGATGGCACATACTTGTAATCCCAACACCTAGGAAGTGTAAGTAGGGGACTCAGAAGTTCAATCATAGTAGCTATATAGTGAGTTTCAGGACAGCTTGAAATACATGGGATCCTGTCTCAAAAACAGACAACAAACAGTAAGTTCTGAGAAACTTCGTTAATATAAATGAATATAGGGGCATGTAAGAGTCTCTGTTGTGGTAAATACTCAATTCATTGCACCTCCTTAAATAATAATCCTTATAGATTTATGCAATTGTTCCGTTGGCACCTCTAACTTGCTCCTGTATGGCCTAAGAAGCCCCACCTCTCTCTCTTTCTCCAAACTCTGCTGTCTCAGAGAATCTCCAGCAAAGAAAAGGGGCCCTAAATACCCAGTTCTGTGTTCTTGGCAGCTGAGGCAGCTCCTCCCCTGAAGTTGCCAGCAGTCCAAGTCCCCACCTAAAGTGTTCAGCTTCATACTTAGGCACAAACATAGCTCGTGGCAGACACCGCATCACCTCTCATTTACAGGGTATATATGCTCCTTGCTGTAGTTTGAACTCCTGACTTCTTCATCCATCTCTGGGACTGGAGAACTCATCTGGAGTTGCTTGCTCCAATAAGCCTGGCCTTATTCTTTTTCAATTTGGTTTGATCTAGGTTACTGCACCAGTGGAGAAACCTACTATTGTGATATAGAAAACCTATTAATAATGATGTATCACTCACTCTCAGGTAGCAATTTGATTCCTTCAGGGACACACCTATAAAGACTTCTCAGTTGTGATGTTCTTGGCTAACAACCATACAGATGGACTCTGAGATTCAGCCACAAATCACTCACAAGATTTCTCCATAAATCCTGCCTGTCCTTCTGCCCTTCTAGCCAGACTTCCCTTACCATTCTTGTTTTATGTGTGTAAAGATTCCTGGCACATAGTAGCTACATGGTAAACGTGCTAGTCCGATAACCCAACATGGCGCCTGGTGAGATAAGAATTCTTTTTTTCTTTTCTTTTCTTTTTTTTTTTTTTTTTTAAAAAAAAAAAAACTACGTGTCTATTTTCTTTTCTTTTCTTTTTTTTAACTTTATTTATTTGCCTTGGTATTTGCCTGGAACTGGAACTACAGACAGTTGTTAGCTGCCATGTGGGTGCTGGAAATCGAACCCGGGTCCTCTGGAAGAGCAGACGGTGCTCTTAACCACTGAGCCATCTCTCTAGCCCCTGAGATAAGAATTCTTGGCATGTAGTGGCCACATGGTAAACCCAACATGGTGTCGGCAAAACATGCCACATGTGGAGGGCATGCCCCTAAGCATGGCTATGTAAATCTGTGCCAGGAGACATCACGTGAAAGATGGTCTCTTTTCTCTTCTGCTTCTCTTCCCCTGTACTCACCTGGCAACTCTCCTGGATAAACTCTAGTGTGGTGCTGGTAGTGAGTGTCTGTTCTCATGTACGAAACCAACAATGTGCTGCTGTGATCTGGCAGTTAACATCTATTCATTCAGATATACCTCATAATTATTTAGTAGGGATTATTTGTTAATATGTCTAAGTTGTTTTTTTCCCTGTCACTGTATTTTATGCTTCCAAGAGACTGTTTCAAGTTCTATATTAAGCACACAACTACTGTTATTCAAAAGAATTTGAACAATGGCAGTTGTTGCAAAGTATTTAAACAACTGCCATCCAAAATACCATAAGACATGGCTGTGGGTACTTAGCATCTTAAAAGTTCTGAGGGTAGATAAACTTGTTCCCATAAAAACAATTAGTGGAGTGGGATGGTACCGACTTTACAGTGGAAATCCGTAGATGAGGAGTGACTGAGGCTTGGGGTGATCTGAAAAGGCTCAGAACTAGGAAGCATGGGGGCTGGAATTAGAAGAGTGAGCGTCTAGGAAAGAGAAGAAGAAGAAAAGGACAAAACCTTGAAGTGGGAGTTGATCACCTTCCTAAACACCAACAGGCAGAAGATTCTTTGGGGTCTGGCAACATAGTTCAATGCTTCCCTAACACACACAAAGCTTTAGGTTTGATCCACAGTAGCACATAAGCTGTCAAGGGGATCAGAAATTCAAGTTAATTCTGGCTACCTAGTGAGTTGCTGACCAGTCTGGATTACATGAGATCCTGTCACAAAGAAAAACAAAAAGCCAAAAGATGCATCAGAAAGTCATGGATCTTTGTAAGGTTACACAGCCTCTCTGAGCCTTAGTTTCTGCAGCTTCGGAAAACCCTGAAAGGAATGTGTTAGTATATTGAACCCCACTTCTGATACATATTAACTTCCATCTTGTGGCAAGTTAGATTATGAATGCACAGCGAGTGGTAAACTAGAGGAAGTGCTTAATCTCTGATCCATAAATGAAAAATCCCAGGAAAGGCTGACAGGAGAATGGGGTTGGGTGAAGTGGGTGTAGACTTCCTGAGAAGGGATGAGAAAGAGAACAGACAGCCTGTGATTTTATTTCTTTATTTCTGTTATGCCCGTGCATAAGAATTTCCACCATGGAGGCTGTGGGGATTTTATTGCTACATACAGAGAATGAGAACCTGGGTTGATAACCTAGTTTCCGGGCAGCAGAAGGGGAGTCTTTAAAGATACGACACACTTGATGTTCCAGGATTGGGCACAGGAGTAAGGTGCAGGAGCCATTAGAGTTTTCTGGTATAAATCCAACCTTTGAATTCATTGGCTATGGAAGTTCACTAGCAGACCTGGGCCCTGCCCCCAGAATGAATCCAGGTCTTTACAATTTCTTTATCTTCTTCCTCCTTCTCTTGAAATCCTGACATCATGGCTACAAGTGTAAAGAAATAAACCTAGAAGAACCACAAAACCTATGATATATAATTTACCTTCCCAAACACATAACAGAAATTCATCTTTGACTGCACAGTTTATACTTGTAATAATGCAGATCAGTATGTTATCTTTAAAAGTTTAGGTATTTTCAAAGCAAGGAGACCAGACACCAATGAAAACAGATAGCTAAAGTGATCTAACATCCAGAAGTTTCAAGGTTGCTGACTGAGATGATACAACCTCAGAGAATACGCCAGCTAAGACCTAACAATTATCCTGATTTTCTAGAGGTTCCTCCAAAGATTACTAGTGCTATTTTTGTTCGGAGTATTATGTTTATGCAGCTCATTTAAAATGTAATGTATAGTTAAGAAATACAGATTAACAGTCATCTATAATAGTCAAAATTATAGTCATATTAAGAAAGTTTTCAAGGTCCTAAACAGATGTATTTAGATAGATATATGGTCTTCAAATATTTCAAAGTCCTACAGAATATGACATTTAAGATGTTTAATAACCTAAGGCTTTTTATGACAATGAGATATATCTACTCCAGACAGTACCAACTACTTCAGAATAGATGATGGACATTAAGGAACCTCCATATTGAGTTTTCTTCCTTTATGTCAAAAGCTAGCCATTTGGCCAAAGAAACTACCCTTGTCTCAGTTGCTGATAATATGCTGTCCAAACTGGACCAGCAGGATGTTAAAGAAAATAACTGCCAAACTTTGCCAAAGCACGGTAGGACTCTCCTTCAAAACTCCCTGTTTCTCGGAAGTGTTTGTCAGATATACCAGGCCTGTAGGCCAGACTTGGATGCCCTAATGTTATAGAAGAACCTAGAGTGGCTGTCTAGGTAGCCAGATGTCCCTGTTATTAGATAACATTTTACCCTTCTTTGTTGGAGTTAAAGACTAAATAATTAAAGTTTTCCTCATTTAGGATAAAAAATGAATTAGGTACAAAACTTTAGACTCACCAAGATAGGATAGATAATACAGTATTTTCTCTAAATTGGCCAAATAAATGGACTGGATATTGTAACTGTAATTCTTACTTAGTAACTGTTTTGTTGCATATGATTTTACTATGTTCAAGTTAAAACCTTCCTTTTTAATTAGACAAAAAAAGAAGAGAATGTTGTGGAATAATCCTTTTATACACTGTAAAGATTTGTCACTCAAATTGGTTTGATAAAAAGCCAACTGGCCAGTAGTCAGGCAGGAAATATAAGTGGGACAACCAAACTAAGAATGCGGAGATGAAGGACAGACTCAAGAATTCCATGTGGATGCAGAAAGGAGTAAGATGGACATGTCAACATGAGAAAAGGTACCAAGCCAAATGACAAAGCACAGATAAGAATTATGAGTTAATTTAAATGTAAGAGTTAGCTAGTCACAAGCCTGAACTATTGGCCAAGCATTTGTAATTAATATTAGGTCTGTGTCAGTTATTTGAGAACTAGCAGGTGGGAAAGCAACATTTATCTACACCTGTCCTATTCTTATTAGTGTTGGAGTCACTTTTCTAGTATGTGAGCTTAGTTGAGTGATATCATTTGCATCTCAGTTGTGGCTTTATTTACCCTGGCATTCATAGGGAAATTGTAAGCTCAGTGACAAGGACAACGTTAGGGAGGGACTGAATAGATTGTATCACAGAATAATGTGCAAGCACAGTCTAGCAGTGCTTTCTGAAAGTTGATTATGTTTTTCAGGAAGTTACACATAACATGTTATATTGTCTTAGTTTGGTTTCTATTGTTTTGAAGAGAGACTATGATCATAGCAACTCTTAAAAGGAAAATCTGAATGGCTCACTCACAGTTTCAGAGGTTCAGTCTATTATCATCATGGCAGAGAGCATGGTGGCATGCAGACAGATATAGTGCTGGCTATGTCTTGACCGAAGGCAACTGGAAGTGGACTTTGACTCTGCAAAAGAGACTTCAAAGCCTGCCACACAGTGACACACTTTCTTCAACAAGGCCACACCTGCTTTAACAAGGCCACATATCTCAATAGTGCCACTCCTTACAAGATTATGGAGGCCAATTACTTTCAAACTATCACAAATATTTACTTAGTATTAAATAAAAAACCTCACTTGTAAATCTAGCCTTAAGGGCTGAAGAGTTGGTTCAGAGGTTAAGAGCATACTGACTGCTAATCCAGGGGACCTGGGTTCAATTCCCAGCACCCACAGAGCAGCTAACAACTGTCTGCAACTCCAAGAACTGATACCCTCACACAGACATTCATGCAGGCAAAACAATAATGCAAATAAAATAAATAAATTATTAAAAATTAAAATAAGTCTAGCTTTGGGCCAAGTGGTAGTGGTGCTTACTTTCAATTCCAGTACTCTGGAGGCAGAGACAGGAGAATCTCTGTAAATTTAAGGGCAACCTAGTCAATATATGGAGCTACAAGACAGACAGGACTACATAGAAAGCTACCATTTCAAAAAACAAACAAACAAACAAATCTAGCCCTACACTAAGAAATATAGTCTTTAAAATGCATGGATTTAACTAAACATCGGTATGGTGGGAATGTTTGTATGCTGCAAATAAAGGTCTGTGTGGAGCACCGTAGAAGTAGGTGGAGGAACCAGAGGAGAGACAGGTAGAAGGAGGGCGGAGTCAGACTCCATCCAGCTGTCCAAGAAGAAGCATGTAGGACTACAGGTGAGCTAGGGGCCATGGGCCACATGGCAGAACAGATTAATGAAAATGGGTTGAATTAAGATAAAAGAGCTAGCTAGCAATGTGCCTGAGACATAGGCTTTGAATGGATTCTATAGTGTCTGCAATTCCTAGAATTTGTAAAGTTGGGTTGAAAACCTTTAGAAGAAATGTTGGTTGAACCATGTGGGATATAGCACTTAGATTATGCATATTAGTGCAATGCTGGTTATCTAATGAGGTCCAATGGGTAACATCTAATATGAACTGTGGATTGCCACTTAAAATTCACTAAACTTGCAGGATATAGCTTTGTTCTCTGAAACAAAGACAAAAGCGAGCAGTTGGTTTCAATAGTGCATTTTTGCTGAGTTGCTAAAGGCCAGTATCTGCAGGGAAGATCTGAACAACCACCGATGATGGGAAATAGTTGTAGAGATGTCAAGAAGGAAAAAGGCTGAGTCTGAGCATTCAGCTGGAACATTCTATATCCTGCAGGATTCAGAGCAGCCAAAGGACAGAGGGGATTTCAAGGAAAAGCAGTGCTGAATGTCACAATGTCACAGATGCCAAGTAACAAGTGATTTTGTCTACCGGGTTCTGCCTCTTAATGGTCCTGTCTCAGGCACACCTCTTCTTCTCCATGACGCTTGCAGTCTGTTACCTCTGCCTTCTACTTCCATCTACCTTTCTCAGGCAAGCCTCCACATCTACCCATCCCTCTTCCAGCTAGCTGACTACAGTGCTGAGTGTGGGAAGTACAAGACTTTGAGGCTGATGGCTTCATATCATATTCCCCCTCAGTCATAAACAGCCCCCAGCCTCCAGGCTGAAGAAGCCGACTGTGACAGCTTGCAGAAACTTTATTGTCTCCCACTGTGTTTGAAATCCTTCAGCCGATCTCCCTGGGCTCGGCATGGACTTTCCCTGGGCTCTGCCCAGACTTTTGCTTGAAAGAACTTCGTTTAGTTTGTTTTTGTTCCTCGACCCACAATGCTTTGGTTTTCTTTTCTTTTTTTTTCCTTTTACAGTCCTAGTTTATTATTCCCAGATTTAAATATTTAGTTAACATTTCCCCTCCTCCAGCCCATTTCAACTGAAAGGATTATTTCTTTCTTCTAAAATGATGTGACATTTTATCTTAGTATGTCACTTAATTCTTGGTTATAAACCCACATTGAAAACAGTTAACCAAATGGCAGTTATAAGGTTAGGGGTTGGACAGGTTTTCAGAAATACTACCCAGCAACACACAAAGTACAGCTTGGTGCAATAATTTTCAAAAGTTGGTCATGATTCTTGCCAAATTTACATGCTACTAGTAAAATTTAGTGTTAAGAACTCAGTTAAGGCACATGCTCTTAATCCCAGTGGGGGCAGTTATATCTCTGTGAGTTCAAGGCCAGCCTGATACACAGTGAGTTTCAGGAGAACCAGGGCTCTATAGAGGGACCTTGCCTCAAAAAACAAACAAACAAAAAACAGAAAGAACCGATTTAAAGATAAAATAAATCTAGTTTCACCTTATAAAGCAAGGATTTAGCACAGGAGTTGTATTTTTAATGCATGCTAAAAGAAACCTATAACCATTAAAATGAACTTAACTCCTTGGGATCCTACTAGGATTCTGTTGTTGATCATGCTTTCGAACAATCAAACTGTAGGCACCTTGAAGGAGGGACCAGAATGTTTTCATGGTCTGTATTTGATATATTTCCAAGCATATATATATATATGAAGCTCAGTGGTTTTCAAAATATATTTACTGATCGAATAATAGAAGAAAATAACTTTGGGAAAAATAGAAGGATTCAAAAAGCAAACTGAAAATTGCCCAAAGATGTCTCAGGGACAGCCCAAGAACAAAGACTTTTACCTTGAGCACAAAAGGATGATTTAGAATCTGAGGCAGGAAGAATGCCCAAATGGATTGGAGCTCGTGCAGAATAGAATACAAGATGACCTCAAATACAGACTAATGTGAAAAAACCTAAAACCCAAGTTGCAGGGAATTCAATTCAATTTAATTTAATTAAGCTTTCATGGGCTTGGAAAGGATATTAAAAGTCACCCCCCAAAAGCTTTTTTTTTGGATCTGGGCACAGTGACTCATGTAATCCCAGAATTTGGGAGGGTAAGGCAGGGGGTTCTGACTTTGAGGTCAGCCTGGGCTATGTAATGAGACCCTATCGCAAGCAACTGCTGCTACCACCAAATTAAAATAAAAACAAACAAAGATTCCTTTCTGGATGCCTGCGGTACTGGCCACTTTACTAGGTAGAAAAGAATTCAGATGGAAAAGTTTCCCTTCAAAAATATAAATTGTATAGCCCAATATATATGTAACATCATGTAGGACAACAGGGAGACACAGGCGATTCTTTATCTCTGGATTTTAGGAGATTGGGGGAGTCCCCAAAATTTTGTTGTAACAGGGAACTGTTTTACTCTTATCTTTTTACTATGGATAATAGTTGTCTTTAATTTTATTTTCCTTTATATTCCATGTCGCCACTATGATTTGAATTTTCTAAGAGTATTCCACTTCTGAGGTTCATTTCTTGAAAATACTGATGGCAAAGAAAACTATTGCTGTCTGTACCAAAAATGTATATGAAACCTCCAAGACTGTCTCCAGTTTTGCTGTGTAAAAAGAAATATAAGGATCCACAGCAGGAAAATGTCTCACCCATGACCAAATAGGGTGAGAGGGTAGCAGTGACTGATTTCTCAACTCATGAGATGTTCCCAATGACCCAAACACAAGTATGCAAACTAAAGGAACTATAATAATTTGAGCTGGTGTGGATACAATTTACATACTATTTGCATACGCCCACATTACCCCTCCCCCAGTGTCTTCACAGGTTTTTCTCAAGTGAGAATGTACCCTTGCTGCCCTGATGTTATTTTTAGTTTTCTATTTCTCTCTCCTTTTTCACCCACTCACAGTTCTTGGCCCAGATCTTCTGCAGCATGAAAGAGGGAGAAGTATTCTCAGAATGTTAAAATTAAGCTTCAGAAGACTGTGTCTCTGACCATATGGTTCCTGCTAAACCTGTCACTCCTCAAAGACAGGACCTCTTTGCTTCTGTATGGCAGGCATCTAGTGCCTGGAGAAGGAGGCTGGCTGCTCAGCAGGAAAGTGAGGCTTTAATTGGAGAAGTAGATGGAGACAGGCAGAACTACCATTAATTTAAAAAACCAAAAAAACAAACCCAACTACATCTTGAAACAAATAATGTTAATGAAAGACTGTATATTCTTGAGGGCTGGGGCTTTCTTATTCACCACACTATTTCTAGAACATTGTTCGGCAGGCAGAATGTAGCAGGTTCTCCTTCTTGCTGAATGCGTGATTGCATGAATCTATGAAGTTACAAGGAAGCTTTATGTGAAGACATAAGCATTTAAAAAAAATCAAATTGTCCCTATCTGCCAAACATGAATCATCTCCAGAGAAAACCTTGGAAATCCACACACTTGCAAACTTGCAACTGTTCTCACAGTTCACCTCTACTACAGCTTCTGGAGTAGGTTACTACAGTGGGAAGCTGCTGAGTGAAGTCTAAATCTTATACAAGTGCAATGAGTGGCTAGTTTGGACACGTTAATGACCCTCCCTCCCTCCCTCTCTGTGCCTCCCTTTCTCTTTCCCTCCCTCCCTTCCTCCTCCTCCTCCCTCAAACTGTCCTCAAACCACTAGCCTCTTCCCTCGACCTCCCGAGTGCTAAACGCTAACATTATAAGCGCTCATTCACTGAATGATTCATTTATTTTTTATTTTTTTATTTTGAGACAGGGTTTGACACTATGTAGCTTTGGCTGAAACTCATTATATAGATCAGTGTAGCCTCGAGCTCACAGAGAACTGGAGTGTGCAACAGCACACCCAGCTTGAATGAAAGGTTACTTAAACTAACCGTTCTAACCCTGTGAGACATTCCTGGCATATCTCTCTCTCTCTCTCTCTCTCTCTCTCTCTCTCTCTCTCTCTCTCTCTCTCTCTCTCTCACACACACACACACACACACACACAGACAGAAAGCTGTGTTTGTTAGTTTGTTTTGTGACTGGGTCTCCTTTTGCCCAGGCTGTGCAGGAACTTACTGTATAGCTGAGGCTGGTCTTAAACACCTGATCCTCTTACTTTTACCTCCTAGATGCTGGGATTACACGCATGTGCCTCCAGGCTTATCTTAAGTATATTTTAAATAAAAAATCTTTGGATGCAAAATTCAGGCATCAAATTAAAATCAGTTTAAACATACGAGAATTTATCATAAAGTTTCAGAGGGAGCTCTTGGCTCTGGTGGTGATTTCAGATTACAGCCACAAACTCTCTCCTATTTTCAAGAGAGAGACCTGCATTCTCTTTCTTTGAGCATGGGTGGACTTGATGACTAACTGCAGTACACAGGAGCATGATGCTGTGTGACTTTGGGGCTTGACTAGTTTGCTATGTCTTGGCTCCTGTCTGGGCATCTCAGAGGATACTTCCTGTGCTGGAGCTGGAGGTGTGAGGCCAAGGGTCTTACAGCTTTCATCTCTTTTGAGGACTGTGAAATCAGATCTCTACCGTGGCTCTTCCTAGACTCTGACTTTTCCTGGACATCTGTGAGTCTTCTTTGAAGATGCATGACTAAGAGCTCTGCCTTTATCTTAGCACAGAGTCCCCTGTGTGTCTGTCTTTGTGTTCCAATTCCTCTTTACAGGAGGATATAAGCCCAAAGATTAGAATCAACCCTAGTCCTAATACGAGGAATCTTGCACACAAGGCTGTGTTCTTTAGACTTGAAACTAAAGCAAATGGGAACTCACTGATGGACTTGGAACAGAGACTTGGTAATGAATTAATTAATTAATGTTTGAGACTAGGTTTTGCTATCTCGCACAGTGTGGTCTTAAACTCCTGAATTCCAGTGATCCTCCTGTCTCAATCTGAGTGCTGGGACTACTGAAGCACATTGCCATATCTGGCTAGGAGCAAGGCATTTAGAGCATCAGATCCATATTAGCACATCAGTCTGACGATTTCAGCCAGTGGGAGATGTAGCAGAAATAGGGACTCTTCTCAGCCTTAAACTCAGAAGTGCAGAAGAAGGCTAAAAAATAAAATACATTTTGAAAAACATGACTGGTTCCAAAGCTAAATTAAAAAAAAATTTCAAGATCTAGATCAGAAGAAGATTCTAAAATCTGTCAGTTAAGTGGCCCCTGAGCCAGTGTTTCCAACAGGAAGGGGACTGGGCTGTACTTGTGTCTTCACAGTCTGGTTTTAATAGCTGCTCAGGGAGAGAAGACTGCACTATGGGAATGCGTACAGGCAGAAGTCTGTAGTTGACTTCCTGGGCCATAAATCTGCAGCTCTTCATGGACACAAGGTTAGTGTACCAGAGAGCTGCAGAAAACAGGCCATTCTTCCCTAACTTCAAACATGGAGACCTTTCAAAGACTTTCTTCTATCCCAAGTATATGCTGTATTTGCCACTACTAACAAAGTCACATACATATTTATTGGGCTGTTACTGTACGCCAGGCATTGTAGATCAGGTGTAAGGATTGTATTTTTTTATGTGTATGTAGAGTGCCTGTGTGTTTGTATGTGTACATGCAGGAGAATGCAGAGGGCAAAGGACAACCCTGGGTGCCATCTTTAAGGGCATTGTCCACCTTTTTTTGAGGCAGTTTCTTATTGTCTTTGAACTTGTCTAGCAGTCTAGGCTGGCTGACTAACAGCTCCTATCTCTACCTACCCAGCTCTAAGATTCCAAGCGTGCTCCCTTAATGCACAAACTCTGTTTGGTATATAACGAAAACCCAGAACCAGATATGGAAAAAAAAAAAAAGCTGCAATATTAGAGACAGAGAAACAAACCACAGCTACAGCTACTTCTCATCCACCACTCCTCAGGCCTCAGATCCCAACTTCTCTCTCAGCCCACTAAGGAAGTGGCCAGGAGACCTGAAAAACCCCTCTTCTCTTCCTCTGCCCAGCTCTCTTAACTTCCTCTTTCCACATCCTAAAGATAGAATTAAAGGTGTGAGGTCACCACTCCCTGACTTTCACACGGCTGGCTCAGGGTTGACTCTCCTGATATTCCAGACTAATTTTATTAAACATCACCACACTCCCTAATGCCCTGATTTTGTTCACAGATTCTGGGGATCACACCTAAGTACCTGTGTTTAAGAGACTGTCTTAAAAGGAAGTGGGGGGAATTTTATCCAACTCAACTGAGCACCTTAGTTGTCTGTCAAAAGCAGAGATGGGGTGAAAGGTTAGAAAATTGATTATGGTGCACATGGCAGTGACCACAGGATTCCATGGACCTGCTTTGTATTAGGTAAACAGTTAGCAAGGTTAGCTTCAGGGATTGGAGCAGGTTGGGCATGGGCTGACCGAGGCACATGACTCCTGGGAAACAGGTGTCAATGTTATAGGGCTAGAAGCTTTATTCCTGGGGGTGTAAAGCCTTCTCCTTGAAAAGGTCCAGACCACCTCATGTGACACTGTCTGTCTGCCCAGTAGAGGACACTTTTGACATGGATTGTTCTCTGAGTTATAAATACAGTCAGCTTTCTGTATCCATGGATTTTAGAGCTGTAGATTTAACCAACTGTGACTGGAAAATACTGGAAAGAAAAATTGCCTCTGTTCTGAGAGTGATGTGGACACACTTTCCCTTGTCATTATTCCCTAAGCAGCAGAATGATGATAAGTCTTTACATAGCATTTGCATTGCATTAGGCACCATTTAGTAATCTGGAGAGGATGTACATGGGAGGGTGTGGGTAGGTTATATGCAAATACTAAGCCATTTTATATAAAGGATTTAAATGCATATTTTGTTATTCATGCGAGTCCTGAAACCAATACCCTGGAATACTAAGGGGCAGACTGGATGTGGCTGACAACATAGCCTCCTCTGGGTAGCTTAGCTCTGGAAGCCCCTGGTGTTGGATAAGGGGCAGGGGTGACCTTCACTCTGAGATTTTCATTCTTAATATTGTCCCTTTTTATTAGTTACTGACTCTGTGAAGGCAGAGAGCACAGGAAATATGTCCAGTCTAAATTGTAAATAAAAGGTACACTAGAGAAGCCAAAGACTTGGTATTTTTTTTTTTAAAGCAACAATTTAAGAAAAACGGCCATGAATTTTAGAGAGCAAGGAGGGTTGCAATGAAGGGGATAAAAAGAAGTGCGAGGAAGGGGGGAATGATGTAATTATATTATAATTTCAAAGACTATATAAAATGTAAACGTTTATATTTACATACAAGGCAAAACAGTGAATTATTGAATTTAAAATATAGATTATATGCTATAATGGTTAACTCCGACTGCCAACTTGATAGGATTTAGAATCACCATAGAAACATGCCTCTGGATGTTTCCAGAAAAATCTAACTGAGGTGGGAAGACCTATTCTGAATGGGGGTGGCCATCTCATGGGCTGGGACCCTGGACTGAACACAGAAGCCCAGCTCGGTCTTCTGCCTTTCCCTCTTCCCTTCTTCTCTGTTTTTTCCACAAGGTCTACTCTAGGTAGGTTTGCCTTTAATGCCTTGCTTCTGGCTTGAGAGTGCTGAGATTCCAGGGACATGACACCGTGTTTGGCTCTTTTTTTAATTTGTAAAAATGTAACCACTAGTGTCTGGAAATGTAGCTTAGTTGCTAAAACGCTTTCCTGGTGTGCATGAAAACCTGGGTCCCCAGAACCACAGAAGCGGGGCAGTGCCTGCCTGTATTCCCTGCACCCAGGACTGGTCGAGACAAGAGGATCAGAAGTTTACAGTCATCTGCTACTTAGCAAGCTCGAGTCCAACCTGAGACATGAAACTGTTAAAAACAAAAAGGAGGTACTAGAAAAAAAAGCGAACATATGTGGCCTGTGTAGACATCTTTAGTTGCCACAGCTGAGTGGGGTTACACAGGAATCTTGAGTAGAGCCTGACGTCCGGCTTCCGGCCTCTTACCCTAAGGCTTCCATAGCATGGAGGTACTCAGCTCTGCTGGTCCACGCCTAGAAAGGGCCTTAGGCCTTGGCCATCCCTGCTCAGAGGTCAGGAGGGAAGGCTCAGAAACAGTGGGACACCTATTTCCCTCCTCTACCCATGCTTTTGCCATGAGTCATCAGTGACTCTCAGCCCTTCCCCTACACTCCTGAATCTATTTGGATGCTTCACAGTGGAGAGAATAAAAACTCTTCATTCCCAGCTGTGAGTCACAAGCTCATTGTCCCAGGTGTAGACCTGTCCCTGCTGGAGATAGAATGTCTGGGGGAAGGGTCTTGCCGTGAAGATTCATGGGTAGTAGTTCTTTTCCACTTTTAGCTTGACCATCTGCCCATCTACTTTTTTTTTTTTTTTTTTTTTTTTTTTGGCTCTTGCACTCTCTGAAACTGTCTTCAATTCTCCTGGAGCTGCTGATCTTCCCCCCACCCCCACTCTGCGAACATGGCTCTCTGAAGGAGCAGGCAAGTGGAAGCTGGTAGGCTTTTCCCAGAGGGAATAAAGTCCTTAATTCATTTCTGAATTTCATGTAAAAATTCAGGTCAGTAGTGAGTGGCACAAGTGATGTCTGTGCAGATCACGTTGGTTCAGTTCCCAAGTGGATTTCACTAAGTGCTAATTATAAACTCCATCTCTGTAAGGCAAACTCCCTACAGAACCTTTGTACTTAAACACATTATAAATGGGCTTTAAGAAGGGCTTGGTGGTGGCAGAGCTTTAAAGAGCAGATAGCCTGGCTCAGCAGTTAAGAGCACTGACTGCTCTTCCAGAGGACCCAGGTTCAATTCCCAACACCCCCACGGCAGCTCATAACTGTCTGGAACTCCAGTTCCAGGAGACCCGACACTAAGGTGCAAAACACCATTGCACATAAAATACTATGTATATGCAGATAGCCAAGGCTCAAAGGATGAGCAGAGATCTCCAGAGCAGGAGAAAGAGCCCATGCCCTCAGTCCTTTGTCTCCTTAGTACTGCTGCTCAAGTCTGTGACTGCCAATAAACAAAGGCAACAATAAACTGTACAAAGGATGATATTTGGAACTGCTGTCCACTCTCCGAGGGTCCAGCCCAAGGACTGGTAGGTATGAGAGGGTGGGTGTCTCCAGATGGCTGTATGGGGGGAAAGGCGCATGAATGTAACATGATGATTGGGAGGGGTAACAGTTCCTTATGGAAAACATTTTCAGTCCTGTATCTTTGTGGCAGTTTATTGGGCTTTATCTAGAGGCAGCCTCCTTGTTTCCAAGAGAAACATTCCAGCCCACTGTTTGGATGGTTGCTTTGTCGTTGTGCTGGGGACCAAACCTAGGGCTTTTCCTGCCTGGCAAACATCCTTCCATACTGAGCTAACCCCAGGACTTTACCATTTGGCTGTAATTTGCCTAGCATCTGTGAAGGCATACATTTACCAATACAAAGCTTTATTTCAGGGAAAGACCATTTTTCTAGAACATCTAGTGCCTGAGGGCAGGGTCCAGGTCTAGGAAGAATCTAGGAAAAATCTTAGGAGCTCCCCTGACAGCCAATAGATTCAAAACTTGGTTTTGCGCCAAAAGTTTTCAAGAATTACTCTACCTCATATCCCTTTACCCAATCCTGAAATGCCAAGATGTATAATCCAGGGAGCTGGATTATGGTGTGGGGGGGCGTTGAGAGGGTCTCTCAGCATCTATTTGGACAAATTCTACAGTAGGCACTTTGCTATATTATCTAATTTAAGCCAAACGTCATGTACTAATCTCAGTTTTCCATACTGGGGGCAGGGGCAGAGAAGCTGGGACAGGAGATTGGCAAACATACAAATAAACACACATGCAGGGCATTCCCTGCTATGCGGGAGGAAAACACACAAAAGTTGTGTGGCTGGTGCTGGTATGTGGAGCGGGAAACTGGCCTGCCAGCCTCGTGGTCTACTCTCCAGTGGCACACTGCAGATGACTCCATGGTCTCTCAAACACTTTATGGTGCCCACAGAGGCAACCACATGACCTTGAGCCAGGGAGCACAAGGAAGACCATGCAAACCTACCAGAAGTTTGATGAAAATGCAAGGGCTGGCAGTCTGGACCACCCAGGGATGCTGCCATCCTAATTTGGGTGAGAGAAAGTTTACCAATTACTGGCTTTAGAAAGCAAACTCATTCCTCCTCCTACATTCTTAGGTCCAAAACTTTCCTAGACTATGAGGCTCCCTGCTTAGAAGTGAGAAAAAAATATCTGCCCCATCTTTGATTTCTGATCATTTTTCCTCCCTCCCTTCCTCCCTCCCTCCCTCCCTCCCTCCCTCCCTCCCTTCCTTCCTTCCTTCCTTCCTTCCTTCCTCTTCCAAGTGTCCCAGGCTACCCTCAAACTCTCTCTGTAACTAAGATGACTTTGTTCCTGCCTTTCCTTCCCATTCGCTGGAAGTACAGTCATATGCCACCAGGGCCTGTTTGTGCAGTGTCGGGAACAGAAGCCAGGCCTTTGTGCTTACCAGGCAGGCAGTTTACCAACCAAAATAATCCTGGTCCTACTTTTTTTTTTTTTTTTTTTTTAAACAGAGGGAAACGAGAGCACAGAAGAAGGAGGGTTTCTATCTGCGGAATTAGAATTTCCCACAAAAGGTTATATTTATGCTGGGGCTCAAATGATCACACAGTTTGTCAGCTGATGAGGTGATGGGAGAAACACATTCCAGCCCCGGGGAGGGATGACTAAATCCCTGACTACGTGAGAATGTGCCATTTATCTCACCACTCCAGGACACACTGTCTTAAGGGCAGGCTATGGTAGGAAGTGCGGGGTGGTCCGCAGCTAATTGGCACAGTCTCTCATAAAAGAATGTTAAAATGGCTAGAAAGCTCACAAAGTAAAATCGCACAGAAATCACTCCTGTGCTTTAAGTTTATTCATTTTTTTGGGGGGGGGGTCAAGGATATAGTCACCGAAAAGAGGCCCTGAGAGATCCTTTTGTGAAGGTATAAAAGTGAAGCCTAGGCTGCAGTAGAGACCCTAGCACATTGGAGATGCGAGAACCGTGGGGAGATTCACCAAGGAAAGCTGTAGGTGTAGAGTAGGGCAGCCGGAGGTCTAAGAGAGAAACTGTGTGTACTGTAGGTGGTGGGATGGAGAAGTGAGGTGGCCCAAGTCTTTTGGAGCCCAGTTGATTACAAGTCCCAGCTGCCAAATATGGAGCAGCAAGATGTTTTTCTCTGTTGGATATTTCAGTTTGGGTTTGGTCACTCCTTGCTATGCTCCAAATTCTTCCATTTGAAAATGGAAATGTTGGGGCTGGAGAAATGGCTCAGAGGTTGAGGGTGCTGACTGTTCTTCCAGAGGTCCTGAGTTCAATTCCCAGCAACCACAAGGTGGCTCACAATCATCTATAATGACATCTGGTACCCTCTTCTGTACATTGTATACATAATAAATAAATACTTTTAAAAATAAAGAAAAGAAAATGGAAATGTTTATTTTTTGTCATATGTTGAAACTATGTAACTTACTTGATTTTTGTGAAAGCTCACAGTTAAGAGATTTTAAACTCAGCTATACAGTGGTGGTACATGCCATTAATGCCAGCACTCAGGAGGTAGAAGCAATAAGGGTTTTTATGACAATGAGACATGTCTGCTCCTGGCAGCACCAATCTACTTCAGGGAAGACGATAGGCATTGAAGGAATTTCATATGGAGTTTACTTTCTTTGTGCAAAAGTTAGTCACTGGGCTAGAGAGTTAGTCTAGGAAAATCCAACCAGTCAGTGCTGCCTGTGAACTAGAAAGTCCACACTGGGCTCCACTTTAGGACAGAGTTCAAAGTTACGGCTTAAAAGCGATGTGTTTGTGTGTCAGACTGATGGGATGGAGTTGTAACTGGTTAGTTTTAATTTTCAACTTGAAAAAATTTAGAATCCCCTGAGAAGGGGCGGGCAAGTGGGGGTAGGGATTTGCTTAGATCAGGTTGGTTTGTAGCCTTGTTTTGATTTGTTAATTTTGGTGGGAAGACCCACCAACTGAGGATGAGGCTATTCCCTGACTGGGATCCAGGACTAAATAAAAATGGAGAAAGTGATAGACATACACAAGCATCTGCTAATTCATGGCTTTCTGTTCTTGACTGTGGATGTAATGTAGTAGTTGCTTCAAGTTCCTACTGTCTTGACCTCCCCACAATGACAGACTGTAACCTAGAACTGTGAGTCAAACACACTCGATGCTCACACTTAAGTTGCTTTTGTCAGAGTATTTTATCACAGCAAAAGGAAGTGAAACTAAGATGTAGCCCAGGCTGGCCTCAAACTCACTGTGGATCTTAGGATGGTCTGGAACTTCTGATCTTCTTGCCTCTCTCTCCTGAGTACTGGCTGAAAAGTACAATTTTACTTTTCTCTATATATGGATATACTTTTTAGGGTAAGGGTCATACTAAACTGAACTCTTTGCATTCTTTAAAAAAGAGGAATATTCTTTAGATTCAGTAAAAAAGTATGTGATGAGATAGCTGTGTGCTGGGTATTGTCCTAGCTATTGCTTATTTATTCTGAAAAATGTGGCCCTCTCAGGATCATGTTTTTTTTTTTTTTTTTTGTTGTTTTTTTGGTCACTATTTCTAGAGATGTGAATCTATAAAGCTTTTTCATAGAAGGCATTCTCAAAAATCAAGAGAGCAATGGAGAATGGTTTTAAGGGGTCTGAAACAGCAGCTGGAGACTTAGCAGCAGATAAGATTCATATTAGTGAGATGTTTCATTATTGTTTCTCAGAGACTGGGAACACTATGTTTTAAAACATACCCTGGGGGGCTGGAGAGATGGCTCAGCGGTTAAGAGCACCGTCTGCTCTTCCAGAGGACCCGGGTTCGATTCCCAGCACCCACATGGCAGCTGACAACTGTCTGTAGTTCCAGTTCCAGGCAAATAAATAAAGTTAAAAAAAAAAAAAAAAAAACATACCCTGGGAGCGCTGGTGAGTTGGCTCAGTAGTTAGGAGTACTAATACTAAGTTCTAACTACTCCTAACTACTTTGTTGCTCTTGCAGAGGACCAAGGTTCAATTCCCAGTACCTATATTGGAGCCCACAATCCTCTGTAACTCTAGTCCCAGGGTATCTGTCACACACTTCTCATCCCAGGAACACCAGGGACATTGGTACACATACACACATGCAGGCAAAACACTAATACAAATAAATTAATAAAATAAATAAATGTTTTTTTTTAAATGTAATCTGCTATGGTCTGACCCTGTATGTGGAAATCCTAACCCTCACTTACAGTAGAGCATTTAATGGGATTGGTCCTCTTGACAAAGTATAGCGGGAAATCAAAAGTTACCCAGGTAAACTCTGATGACGTCAAGGAACCGGAGCCAGTCGGGGAGTGGCCAGCTGGAAAGACCCCAGGAGGAAGAGATAGCCTAGCCCCTTTTGACCTGTAGCATGGTTAGGGAAGACTGCTCTGTAGCATTCCCCTGTGGGCTGCTTCCCTCTCTCCCCCTCTGAATCTCCTTTGTACCATGAGTGTTTCTGGAATAGTAAATATTACCAGATTATATACATATAGCAGCCTGGGGATTTCAGCCCTGTTTGGGACAGAGGTTTTGACCTTGCCTGTGGCGACTTTTGTCCCCCAAAAAATGAATCAGATGCTTATATTAATTTAATACTGTTTGGCCCATGTCTCAAGCACATTACTAGCTAGCTCTTTCATCTTCATTCAACCCATTTCTAGTATTCTGTCTGCCACATGGCCTGGCCCGTGGCTCACCTGGATTCCTTACATGGCTCTCCTTCGGAGGTAAGATGGAGACTGACTAACTCAGCCCTCCTTCTACCTGTCTCTCCTCTGATCCTCCACCTACTTCTACGGTGCTCCTCATAGGCCAAACCAGTTACTTTATTTACAGCATACAGAGAGCATTTCCACCACATCAAAGAAACCCCAGAGAGCTCACCCCTTGCACCCTAGGAGAACCCAGCCACCTAGTGCTGCCTGTGAACTAGAAAGTGGGGCCTCAGCAAACCTAATTCTACTGGGGTTGATCTTGATGGTAGTCATTTTGGGTGCTGGAACTGTTTTCATGTGTATGAGACCCACTCAGTTTATTGAATTTGTGTGTGTGTCTGTGTGCATTGTGTGCATGTGTGTGTGCTTATTTATTGTATTTCTCTATTGCTCTCCTTTCCAATTTATTTTCTTCAGTCGGGGTCTTTCTCTCATACTGAAGCTCCACAATTACCTATGCTGGTTGACCAATGAGTGTGGATATTTGTTAGGTATTTAATAAATCCTGGGATATCAGAGAGACCACACAGTCAAACCCTAGGCAGACAGCTCAGGAAATCCTTGATCCTTGAATACAAGGATAAATAGCTGAGTCAATCACACACACCTTTAATCCCAGCACAGGGAAAGTGGGAGTGGGGACCAACACCCTTATTCTTATAACCCCAGAGACAGATCTTCTGTTTCTGTGAGTTCAAGGCTACATGCCTTTAATCCTAACCTAGATGGGATAGGGTATATAAGGGCTGTAGAAACCCAGAAGAAGCAGAAGCGACAGGCGGAAGTGACCAGGAGTGAAGCTGAGGAAGTTGCAAGACAGCTGGGTGAGGATTGACTGTGGTGCTTTCTCTCTCTGATATTTCAGCCTTCCCACAATATCTGCCTTAGTGTCTTCTTTCCTTACAACTCAAAATCATGCTACACTTTTGGTGCTCAACTTTGGGGCACGAATCATGCCCCCAATTCCACAACATGTGACCCGAGGAGTAATTATCAGCTGGTTAGGCTATTGAGCTAGCCTACAGCTTTAGGCAGACCGGCCACATGTGTTTCTGTTTCACCTTTATCTGGGTAAGTTTTTTCAGACAGTGGTCTCTTTCTTCTGGTGGGTTGCAGGTTCTTTCTCTTTCTGAATCACTCCTTGGACTGCTATCACACTAGGTAGCTGCCTCACATTGGGTGCCAAATGTAGTTGCACAAATTCAATCGTATAAAATGAGACTCTGGCATCTGTGTCTGGTGTCTGCTCTGAGATGTTCCTGAGTTTTCTTAGCCTGGTAGCCCCACCAACACTTCCTGTTTGCCTTTGGCCAATCAGGTTTTAATAAATCCATAGGTGGGACAAATATTTACATTACCAGCATAATCCCACAACAAATGAGCCCAGGGATTCTTCTACCCCAACTCTATGTTTCAGTTACAGACATGTATCTGTCTATCTGACTTTTATATGGGTTCTGGGGATCACATCCAAGTCTTCATGCTTTCGAGCCATAGTTCCAACATCAGTGTTTTGTTATAGCAGCTAAAATGACTAAGAAATGATCCCATTGAATTTTTTTTTATATTGGCAGAGAAATTTAAACTTGAGGTGCTGTCCATATACAATGTGCTGGTAGGCTCCATCAGTAGTGAGTAATAAGCAAGTTGTGACCAAGAATTCTGGATATCAGCTGAATTATTTATTTATTTAGACAGAGTTGCTTTGTGAAATAGTTCTGGCTATCTCGGAACTTACTCTGTAGACCAGGCTGTCCATGAGCTCACAGAGATCCACCTTTCTCTACTTCTTTAGTGCTGAGATTAAAGACATGAGCCACCACCACTTGGCTCTCCTTTTCTTTCTGAATGATAGAATCTCAAGACAATCAAGGTGACAATGTGCCTAGCTAATGACTATTTCCCAGCCTCTTTCGTAGTTATGTAATTCTGATATGATTGAGTGATATCTAATTGCCCAGTACTGGCTTCAGTTGAGAAAAACCAAAGGAAATTGACAGCTGGTAATTTTTCCTGTTCTTCCAGATTTCCTCTTTAAACACTCAGTGGATGACAATTGCTTCAGCAGCCATACTGGATGGAGAAGGCTTCAGAATAGAAGTTGTATTAGTTTTCCAGGACTGCCATGACAAAATAAAATAACTGCCGGACTTAAACAACAGAAATACCTGGGGTGGCCTAGAGGCCTAGAGTCAAGGATGAATGTGGACCACATTTAGGGGCAAAAAAGTCCAACACTGACTGAGGCGATAGGGACTCAGAAAATGAGATTTCACATGTCATCAGAATGCAAGATGACTCAGCAGAGCTGTTATTTTCTCACGGCAAACCATGTTACCCCAACAGCTCTATTATAGTGCTCAAGGCACCCATGAAAGTGAGCTCATGTGCCAACAGGGTCTCTGCTGACAGGACTGAAGCCAAGATGATTTCATACTCAATGAAGATGGAGGCTCAATGAAAATACCATGGTTGATATTTTTATAGGAAAATAAGCAGATGTAGAGAGGAGACCGCCATGTAAAATCACAGAATCAGAAGAAAGACACAGAGTCAGCAGGAAGTCATGGTAACCCAAGAGGGGGGCCGAAGCAGGAGCCCAGTCTCAAGATACTTAGGGATATATGGGGCTTCCAGAAGTTACAAGAATTCAAGACGGGCCCACCCTTGTCATGGGCATAGCTAAACCAGCATATTAGCATCATGTTTTCAGCCTCAGGAGCTGTAAGGCAATAATTTTCTCTTATTTTAAGCCAACAGCCTATGGTGCTTTATTAAGTAGCCATAGGGGAGGAAGATACTCAGTTATGACTCTGCTATTTCATGGTGGCCTCTGGAACAGTCCCAGGAGCTACACGGGAGGATGAGGATGAAGGATCATGTGAGCCCAGGTCAGGAAGGGGTTGGAGAGGGATAGGTACAACAATAAAAAGACATTGGATAAATGTATGAAATTTTAAAAAAATATATTAAAAATAATAAGGAGTCAGTGATAGGGCTCAGTGGTAAAGGTGTTTGAGGGCAAGCTCTAGGACCTACATGGAAAGTAGGTCCTTCGCATGTACATGACCTTCTCATGCACACAGCAACACTCACCCCACCCCCCACATATGTGAGTGTGCACACACAGACATCCAGTCAATAAATAAACACAAAAACAATGATAGAAACACTGCTTTGTAGGTGAGGCAGCTTATATGTTGTATGAGGAAAAGCATTTATGAATAAATGAAAATAACAAATGCAAAAAAGGTGATTTTTACAACTCGGTCTTTTCAAATATCTCTCTGGGAGAATAGGCAGCTCAGCAAATATGAAAGCCTTAGTGTGACAGAGAACTAAAGGCTTGTTTAGCTGGCAGCATAGGAACTAATAGCATGAGCCATTGGGTCTTGGGGTCCAGTAAAGTTCCTTCTTCTCAAGGCAGTACTGGAGATAACCAAAGAACAGAAGCCGATGAGTCAATGTGGTTACCCTCAGAGTCTCTGTATTAGGGCTTCCAAATCTATGCCTTAAAAAAAAAAAAACAAAAAACTATCATTATCCCAATACTTCAGCTCCCACTGTCCTTATCACCTAGGTTTCCAGATAATCAAGGGGAGGTAAATTCTTGTAGAGCACAGCTGCCAGGATCTGTTCAGACTGGTCAAGCATTTGTTTAGATTGTTTAGGCTTCTGCTGTGAAGAGATGGTGACCATGGCATACAGATTGTTAAATGTTTGGGATTCCATATGGCTTGAGTGAGGCAGAGCCTATTCAGAACATCCCAGTATGCTAGACATAAATAGTGTGCTAACCTCAGGGTCTCATAAACAGCTTCTGGCGTCTTGAAATAGAGCATGTGGAATTTCTGGCTGTGGAGATCACCAGAGGGAATGTTTATTTATGACATCCCCTACCCCCACTGTGGAGGGGTTATCTATAGTATGACATCCCTGTCCCTTTTCTCTTGGAGGAAGATTGTCTTATGTGACCAATGGATTCAAGATCAAAGGTTGAATATGTTTAGTTCTGCTCTGCCACTTTAATCACTAGAAGTATAGGCTCTGCTATACTCTGTTTCAATGTAATGTAGACCTTAAAATGGGATCACTGAGTCTGTCTAATTCTGGGCCTCAGCTTAACTTTTTTACACACACATAAAATATATAAGCTGTTATGAAAGTGGAGGCTCACTCAAGATGGGAAAGTGTGTGTGTGTGTGCACCTTTGCACACACATTTTTGAGTGCTAGAACTAATTTTTCAGGGTATGTGTGTGTGTGTGTGTGTGTGTGTGTGTGTGTGTGTAGGTCAGGACAAGAGTCAGTTCTCTCCTACAGTGTGAGTCTCGGGATTGAATGGGTTTTCAGAGTTGGCAGTTTGCCTACTGAGTGGTCTCACTGCCCTCTGGTGTTCAATACTACAGCCCTTACCCACTGGTCAGAGATACGGTCTGCATTTTTATTTTTGGTCCAGGTGATGCAGGTTCCATTGTCATCCCTATCTTCCTTGCTTCTGCGTGTTCTCTCTGAACTGGTTCAGAAGGATATTTGTTGGGGTCCTTCAAGACCTCAACAGAAAATAAGAATGATGGCATTGGTATTTAATTGGTCTTCTGGTTGTTGTTTTTTAGTTTTCCAGATAGGGTTTCTCTGTGTAACACTGGCTGTCTTGGAACTCTCTGTGTAGACCAGGCTGGCTTAGACCTCACAGAGATCTGACTGCCTCTTCCTTCCTTCCCTTCCCAGTGCTGGGATTAAAGGTGTGCATCACTTTAATACCCAGCTTTAATTGGTCTTTTCTTCAGTGACTGTGAGGTGGGATGACAGTTTTCTTTCTCTTTCTTATAATTTATTTAATTTTCTGTGCATTAATGTGCCAGATATTCTGGAACTGGAGTTAAAGACAGTTGTGAGCTGCCATGTGGTTGCTGGGAATTGAACTCCAGTCCTCTGTAAGAGCAGTCAGTGCTCTTAACCACTAAGCCATTTCTGCAGCCTAGGAAACTGATACATCTGGGTCAGGGATGAGGTGACTGTACACACCTGCGATGGTATAGACTTGGAGGATGCTGGATTCCCAGTAATAATCTTTGGTTAAAAAGAGAATGGTTCCCATTTGTTTCCAGGTGACCAGGACAATGAAAATGCATTTGAACTCAATGTTGAAGCTAAGTATACAAGATTTTTGCTCTCAGAGACCTGAAACATGGAGAGATGAAAGAACTATGTAGACAATGGATGTGTGGGTTGAGTTTGTGGGTAAAGTCATCAGGAATGGCTACTGGGCTACTGTTTGCACGGAAGAGTGGTGATGCCAGACATCAAGGCTGCTGCCTCTCTCTCACACGTGGTGTGGGGGCTTATGACAGCCAGAAGAGAAAGTGCAGGCCCACTCCAGATGGGAAGTGCTACGACTCCCAGAAGCCCCTCCCTCTTCTTGCTCTCTGTGTTGTTGCAGAGCTATGGATGAGCTCAAGTTCTCTCACACATGCTGCTACTTCTTTGGGTGCAAACTCAGGGCTATAAACTATAGCTTCTATTTCTTCATATGTGTGTACTAAGTACAGTGCAGTCTCAATGGATTCCAGAAGTTTTGTCAGAGAAAAATGGAGAATGGGAGAAGAGACTAGAGTTTTTTGAACCACGAAGGTCACCTGAGCATTTTTTCTTTTAATTTATATTACCCAACTCCAGACAAGAAACACTAGCCAGCCTTTGTAGGCTTTGACATAACCACAGAGTCCTGTAAACTTAGAGCTGGGGAGAGCTTGAAGCAGGATGGTGACACTGTCAGGCTAAAGTGACTGCAAATGAATTTGAGAGAAAGGAGAGAGGGGCACTACGGTGATACATTAGGCAACTAATAACATTAGTTAACACATCTCTACCGGAAAGACAATGATGATTTAAACACATGGGATCTCTGCCCTTGGAGTTAAAAAAAATGAAGGAAATATGGAGGAGATGGACTTGTCAGGCCTGCTCAGTAATTAGATTTGTGGGGTGAAGTCATCGAGATAAGAGTTCAGATTTCTAGAGTAAAGAGGGTGGTAATGCTATCCACTCTAATAGATAATGGTTTTGAGGGATGATGCAGTGAATTTCAGCAGAGTTCTTTTTAGATTTATTTGTTTTTATATCTATGTGTTTTTCCTGTATGTATGGATGTGTACCATGTGACTGCCTGATGCTCATGGAGGTCAGAGGAGGACACTGGGTCCCCTGGACTGGAGTTCGGGTTGGTTGTGAGTTGCCACGTACATGCTGGGAATGGAACTTGGTCTTCTGTAAGAGGATCTCTTTACACTTGAGTCACTTTTCTAGCCCATGCATCTCATTTTTTATAGACTAATTTTGGAGACCCAAATACTCAGGCTCAGGAGATGGTTCAGCTTTTGTAAAGCATAGAAAATGCTACATTATGGAAAGACATACATTAATGAATAATCATAAAAATTAAAGGCAAGAGGTGATGGAAACATGTTTTTCTAGACATAACATGGTCAGTGGTACATATGAACTCACAGAGATTGTGATGACCTGCATATAGCATCTGCACAGGCTCCAGCCAGTCGGAATCCCAGCACAGAGGCAGTGAGGTGGGCATGTAACTCCATCCATAGCTGAGGAGCAGTTGACAACTGCTAGGAAAGGAAGAGTCAGCTTTCTTTAACGTTTTGGACTTTGGTAGGTCAACCACACCAGGGCAGACCCCATTCTCAAGAGAGGCTGAGAAACATACGGGGAAAAAAGAAATCTCAAAACTGGGTGTTCCTACCAAGATGAAAAGTGGAGAGGGTGGTTATGGGAGAAGTTGGGAGGGGAATGAGTGCATTCAAAATATACGATATAAAATTCTTAAAGTATTAGGGGCTGGAGAGATAGCTCAGAGAGGTTAAGAGCACTTGTTGCTGTTCCAGAGGTTCTGGGTTCAATATTCAGCAACCACATAGTAGCACACAACCATCTATAATGAGATCTTGTGCCCTCTTCTGGTGTACAGGTAGATATTAATATTTTTTGAAATTCTCAAAGAACTAATACAAATGTTGTAAATTTATTGTAAAATTGCAACTAAGACTCTAAATGAAACCTGGTACCCAGAACTGAATTGGATAGCATAATACCTAATGCTCCACACTAGGGAATCTAACTCAGGGAGGCAGAAGATCAAAGAGACTTTCTCTAGAAAGGTATTTCCATAGAAAGGAAGCATAGGAATTGCCTATACAAAAAGCTCTAAGGGATTCTGGTGAGAAGAGTAGCTGAGGAGAGGCCAGTGTGGGTTGAGGCAGAGAAAAGGAATGTGATATTAGGACAGATAGGAACATATAGCAACCTAATCCCCCTGACTCATGTAGGGAAGTGACTGGAAATACTAACCACATCGATAATCAATACTTTGGAGCTGTAGGTTTCACTTTTTTTTTAATTATTTATTTATTATGCATACAGTATACAGAAGAGGGTACCAGATGTCAACATAGATGGTTGTGAGCCACCATGTAGTTGCTGAGAATTGAACTCAAGATCTCTGGAAGAACAATTAGTGCTCTTAACCTCTGAACCATCTCTCCAGCTCTTAGGTTCCACTTTTCTAGGAAAGGAGTTTGGTGATTTTAAAATATATATATATATATATATATATATATTTAAAACATATGCTTTTTCACTCATATGCTTTAGGTCACTTCCAATAACTTGCAAAACCTAGTACAGTGTAATTATTATAAAAATAGTTGCCTTGGTATATTGTTGAGGGAATAATGACAAGATAATACTTGTACAATGTTCAGAAGATGCACAGTGTTTTTCCTAATATTTTTGATTCTTTGTTACTAGAATATATGGATGTAGAACCCACAGATACACAGAAATACACACAGACACATGCATATACATACATACAATCACCTAATACTATTGAAAATCTACTTTTTGTTCTTAAAAAAGAATTACTAGTCTTTTCCCCAAATGTCTTTAGTATCTACAAAAACAACACATGCTAGCTGGAATTAAGCAATACAGGAAATATATATATATATATATGCATATATATATATGCACACATACAAACCCACAAAGAAAATATGCCATATGATGTCCCTACTCCAGAGATGGGAGTTGATGAGTGTTCTGTTTTGTGTAAGTCTCTCAGTGTGATTATGACTGTAAATTTCCATAGTCATACCATTTGAGTGATCCTGCCATTTACTTTCTTGCTCACAAAGATGTGACATTTCCCCAAACTATTAGTCTGTATTATATTTAATGGCTGCAAGTGGTGATGGTGGTGGTATGTATATGTATATGTATGTGTGTATGTATGTGTGTGTGTGTGTGTGTGTGTGTGTGTGTGTGCTTGAACACAGGTGCTATCACTTACTTAATCCATCTTTACTGGTTGACAATAAGGTGTTTCTTTCACTCTTGTGAATAACTTACTGTCTGAGGAGAGGCATGGGCCTGGGCACTGAGGAATAGGTGTTGACAGTCTACTGTCCCCAAGCAGACATTGCTTCCTCCTTGGGGTGTCTGGCTAGCTGCTGCTTTGAGTTTTCACAACCTTAGGGAAATCACTATCTGCAACAAAGAACCTCATTAGGCAGATGACTTGTTTGTGTAAAAGAAATTCCATCTGGAAGCTGTTCATCCTGGAGGGAGTGTCACTAGAAGAGGTACTGTAGTTCTCAGGTTTCCCGGGTGGGTGGGTGGGTGGGTGGGGTGGGGCTGCTGATGGGTGTATTTTGGGAAAGTCCCGACGTAATCTAAGCACAGAGAAGAAACTGGGTTATGGCCTCCTTCCCCACTGCATTCCAAACATCATGGGTTACCTGGTGCATCACCCTGGAAATATGTCCCCTTCTGTGTCTCAGGCTGGTTCTAGTGATTAACCGAGGCTTCTGATGTCAGTTCTTTGTTGTAAACCAGCTTGACAAATGACAAGCTGCAATGAGACACAGAAAGTCTTGGGTCAAATTCTTCCCACCTTTCAAATTCTGCCTAGTGAACTTATTTCTTAGCAAGTGAAAGGGATTGACACGTCTGTCTTTATCAGGCTGTAGTTGGTGTAGTTCTCATAATCAGCCGAGTAGATGCCCTTTATCATTGTTACATTTTTGTTATTAAAGCATGATACATATTAATGATACATATCAAAGAATACAGGCAGCCCTAATTAGACTCTGAGTTATTAAAAATTTTTTAAAATGTGGAGTTGGGAGGAGATGCGGTTTGCACATGGTACAGGAGGGGTTGAGGGTCGATGGAGTGAATATAAACAAAATATGTTGTGTACATGTATAAAAGTCTCAAAGATTATATAAATAACATGAAAAACAAATCGCAAAAGGCTTTTGTCAAAGACTCTTGGGGAAAGTCTAGCTCAAAAGATTTGATAGCAGGAAGGGAGGCTGCTCGGTGAGACTTACATGTTAGGAAAATGTAGATAGGGCCAGAGAATTAGTTTTTCTCAATTTAAAACATTCTAAATTGCCTATATTGCCATAGCATTGATCTGCTGCTTCTGGGTCCTACTGGATGTTCTGAATCCCCTTGAGAGATTGTTGTTGACACATTAACCATCCGGGATGTAGACAGTCTCCGCATAGGCAGAGAACTCTTCTCTAGGCAAAATGATTTCCCAGCTGTCTCCTTAGAGTGGTGAGAGGGGAAAAAATACAGTTTGATAGCCCAGGCATGATGTCACTGGTGGGAGGAAGTCAAATTCTGTTTCCATGGGAACAGTAGAGAGTTCTCGAGTGGATTTAAAAAATATTAAGTTGAATGTGAGAACTGAGACCATCCATATCCACATGGCTTAAGCACTGGGGTTAACCTACTTTTACTAATCATTTGCAGGAAATTCAGGCCAAGCGAGAAGACTATAAACCAAGAAGCAGGTTCAGAGTTTCTTCACGTATCCATGCATATTACTTACCTTAGCAACCTCTGGGCAAATAGCTCTCATCTAGACAGTTTCCTCAGCAAATTGCTGACTTACCAAGACAAGCCTGCAGACCCTTCCCTCCCTGGGCCAAGTGCTAAGTCTCAGACTGAATAACCCTGAGTCTAGATCTGATTCTGAAAATTCTATTAAGGTAGTATTTTCCATAGAACTTTCAGAATAAGAATTTATTATTATTATTATTATTACTACCACTGTTATTATTATTGTTGCTGTTGTGTGTGGGGGCACACACTCCTGTCATAGGGCACATGTGGATGCCAGAGGACAACATTAGAGAGGCAGTTTTGTCCTTCCACTGTGGGCTCCTGGGGCTCAGGTTGTCAGCTTATATCCCAAGTTCTGGTCTCCACTAAGCCACCTCATCTCCCCAGGTGGTGTTCCTGAGTAGGCTACATAAGCAGAGCTTTGACTGAGCTTTTTGAAGTATCCATTGATAACAGAGTTACCAGAAGATATTTTGTGTCTTCCCTCTCTCTGTCTGTCTCTCTCTGTGTGTCTGCCTATCTCTGTGTATGTCAGTTTCTTTATTTTTCCTTTTATTAAAAATAGATTTTTTTCTCACATAAACTTCCTGATTACAGTTCCCCCCTCCCTATCCTCCTCCAGTTTTCTCCCCCCTCCCCTCCCATCTGGATCCATTTCATTTCTGTCTCTCATTATAAAACAGCTTCAGAAGGTTAATAACAAAATAATAAGACAAAAACAAAAAGTGCTGGAGAGATGACTCAGTGGTTAAGAGCTAATCTTCCAGAGGACCCAGGTCCAATTCCTAGCAACCACATGGCCGCTAACAACTGTCTATAACTCCTGTTCCATGGGCTCTGACATCTTCATACAGACATACATGCAGGCAAAGCACCAATGTACATAAAATAAAAACAATTTTTAAAAGAGATAAAACAAGGGGCTTGAGATGGCTCAGGGGTTGGGCACATTGACTGCTCTTCCAGAGGACCGGGGTTCAATTCCCAGCACCCACACGGCAGCTCACAACTATCTGTAACTCCAGTTCCAGAGATCTGAGACCTTCATACCAATGCACATAAATAAAACTAAATAAATTTAAAAAGAAGAGATAAAGCAAAAACTAACATATCTGAATTGGACAGAACAAACCAACAAAAGAAAAAGAGCCCCAGAGAAAGCACAAGAAACAGAGACCCACTTATTTGAACAATCCCATACAAACACTAAACAGGAAGTCATATTATATACGCAGAGGATCTGGTGCAGACCCATGCAGGCCATGTGAGTTCATATGAGCTACAATCACATTGATTTAGAGGGCCTTCTTTTCTTAATGTTCTCTGTTCTTTCTGGTTTTTATCCTGTTTCTGCCTCTTCTTCTGAGCAGTTTCCTGAGCTTTGAGAAGAAAGAGGGATTTGATGGAGACATCCCTTTTAGCGCTGAGTGTTCTGAGGTTTCTCACTATTTGCATAATCTCAGCTATGGCTCTTTCTGTACTTGTTCTCATCTGCTGTAGGAGGGAGCATCTCTGGTGAGGTTTGAGCAAAGAACGGTCAATGAGTATAGCAGAATGTCAGTAGGAGCAATTTTATAAGCATGTACACACAATATGTAATATACATTAGCTAATAACATATGTCCAATATATACTACATGTTACATATGATCTAATATATGTTATGTTGTTAGAACAGTAGTATTTAGTTTTCTTCTAAGTCCCTGAGCTATTTAGTCTCTGGTTCTTTGGTCCCCCAAGCAGTGCTGGATATGAGTTCTATCTCACGGAGTGAACCATAAGTCAAATCAGATATTGGTTGGTTACTTCCACAAAATTGCCCTAGCACATATTGCAATTGAGAAACCATTGTAGATCTGAGGATTTGTGGCTGGCTTGATGTTTACATTTTTTTTTGTAGTGTGTAGAGTAACTTCACACACCAAAGATGATTTATTTTAAGGGTGAAGACTCTATGTAGGCATCAAGTCAACATCTCCATGTTCAATGAGTTGTGTAGGCATTGTCTTCAGCAATGGGGCCTTGGCATCAATTTGTGGAAAGCAACCTACAGTCTTGAAACAGCCTGGGTTGCCTGGGAGTTCCCATGGATCCCTTTGGTGAACAACTTAAGTAGATGTAACCCTGGTACTAGAAGCTTCATTGATTACTATTTGGGATGCTGCCTCCCCATTATCTGGTGATTTAATTTAGATCACCTTCATAAATGCATATGTATAGGCTAACCATCAAATGATCCTTTGTTTTAGCTGTCTTTCCCTGTATTCTCTTCCCCTTTCTTCCTTCCCCGCAAGTTCCAGCCCTCTGTCCACCATAAATCTATCCTATTTCTTTTTCCCAACAAGATCTACCTGAGCCCTCAGACCCTTATTTTATATCCTGAACATTGATGAACATTTATTTCAGAATGTTGAACATTTCTTTAAATGTTTCTCAGCCTTTTGAGTTTCCTTTTATGAGAATTCTGTTTATATCTGTATTCCATTTCTTGTTGGGTTATTTGTTTTCTTGATATCTAGCTTTTGAGTACTTTATATATTTTGGATATTAGCCGTCTATCAAATATGGAATTGGTAAAAGCAAAACAAAACCCTCTTTTCCCATTATGTGGCTACTGCTTTGTCCAAATAATGATGTCCACTGCCATGCAGAAAATTTTCAGTTTCATGAGGTCAGATTTATTAATTGATGATTTTAGTGCCTTTGTTAATGGTGTTCCATTCAGAAAGTCTTTTCTGTGCCAATGAGTTCAAGGCTTTTCCCCACTTTCTCTGCTAACAGGTTCAGGATATCTGGTTTTATATTGAGGTCTTTGATCCACTGGGGACTGAGTTTTGTGCAGGGTGATAAGTATAGACCTATTTAAATTCTTCTACATGAGGCCAAATGGTGTTTAGCAAGCACCATTTGTTGAAAATGCTGTCCTTTTTTTTTTTTTTCCAGTATATATTTCTGTTTTCTTTCTCAAAAATCAGGTATCTATAGATGAGTGGATATATGTCTGGGTCTTCAGTTCTTTTGATCAACTTGTTTGTTTTTGTGTTAATACAATGTTTTTATTATGATAGCTCTGTAGTACAACTTGAAATTGGGGATGACGATATCTCTGGAAGTTCTTTTAATATTCAGGACTGTTTTAGCTGTCCTGTGTTTTTGTTTGTTTCTTTGTTTTGTTTGTGTGTGTGTCTATATAAAGCTGAAAATTGACCTTTCTGATTTGTGAAGAATTGTGCTGGAATTTTAATCAGGATTGCATTGAACCTATAGATGGCTTTGAGTAGAATGGTCATTTTTACTATATATTAATCCTACCATGATCATGGGGAGCTTTCCATCTTCAGATATTGTCTTCAATTTCTTTTTTTAGTGTCTTAACATTTTTTTTTTTATCACACAAGTCTTTTACTTGCTTGGTCAGAGTCCCTCTAAGATATTTGATATTATTTGGAGCTATTGTTACAGGTGTTACTTCCCTGATCTTTTTTAAAGTATGTTTGCTCTTTGTATATAGGAGAAACACTGATTTTTGTTAGTTTATATTGTTTCTAGCTGCTTTGCTGAAAGTGTTCATTAGCTGGAGGAGTTTTATGGTGAACAGTTTAGGGTCATTTATATATAGTGTCATATCACCAGCAAATGAAGATACATTGACTTCTTTCTTTCTAGTTTGTATCCTCTTTATCTCCTTCAGTTGCCTTATTGCTCTAGCTAAGTGTTATGATATGGGCATGAGAAGGAATGATGAGATATACCAGAACCCACTTTAAGAATTTATTAAGGGAGTGGGAAGAAAGAGGTGGGATGAGTGGGCCTGCTGAGAGGAGTGTGTAGGAAAGAGAGAGCCACTGGTGGAGTCTGTTTTAAAGGGTGGTTTGCCCATGCGTTTAGAGGGCTTGCTAAGTTAAATGTGCATGCATATGGATAGAGTGCTACGCTGTGCTTGTGATGGGTGTAAGGCTCAGGGATGACTTGGCATTTTGCCTGACTGCTAGTCAGCACTTAGGTTCCAGGAAGTGGCTGGAAGTTGTTGGAGATCTTAACACAAAGACTATGAAGACTTCAAGTACTATACTGAACAGATATGGAGAGAGTGGATAACTGTGTCTTGTTCCTGATTTTAGTGAAACTGCTTTGAGTTTCTCTCCATTTAAATTGATGTTGACTTTCGGCTTGCTGTAAACTGCCTTTATTATATTTAGATATGTCCCTTATATTTCTCCAGGACTTTTATCAGGAAGGAATGTTAAATTTTCTCCAAAGCCTTTTCTGTATCCAATGACATGATCATGTGTTTCTGTCTTTCAATTTGTTTATGTGGTAGATTTCATCATAAATTTACATATTTTGAATCATCCCTGCATCTCTGAGATGAAGCCTACTTGATCATAGTGGATGATCATTTGATGTGTTCTTTGATTCAGTTTGCAAGTGTTTTGTTGAGAATTTTTGCATTTATGTTCATAAGGGAAGTTGGAAGTTTATTTGTTGGGTCTTTATGTCGTTTGGGTATCAGGATATCCGGGGCCTCATAAGCTGATTGTGCAATGCTCCTTTTGTTTCTATTTTGTGAAATAATTTGAGGAGTATTGATGTTAGCACTTTTTTCACAGAGAAGGAATTTTTATTGAAAAAATTTCATACAGTAGAGAATTTCAGTTGTGAACAATGTTATTAAACTCCTGTTCTCTCCTTCCCCCTTTTATTGAAATAGTTTTTTCTTTCATATAATATTGCTTTACAGTTCCCCCACCTCTGTTCCTCTCAATTCCTCTCCACTTCCCCTGCATTAAGTTCTCTGCAGGGACTTTCTTTTCTGGTCCAGTCTTTTTGGTGTCTGTTTGCTTCTTGTACCTTCAGAGGCGTCTCTATCTTTAAGTTAGGGATTTTCTTTCTGAACATTTTGAAGCTATTTTCTGGTTTCCCCCCTTCTTCTCTTCCTATTATTTTTAGATTTGATCTTTTCACCGTGTCCCAGATTTCCTAGATTTTTGTGTGTGTGTGTGTGTTACGATTTTTTTAGGCTTAATATTTTCTTTGACTAAGGTATGCATTTCTTCTATCTGGTCGTGATGGCCTGAGATTTTTTTCTTCTATCTCTTGTATTCTGTTGGTGGCAGTTGCCTCTGGGGTTCCTGTTTGAGTTCTTGCATTTTTCATTTCCAGATTTCCCTCAGTTTGGGTTTTCTTTACTGCTTTTTTTTCAATTTTTGGTCTTGAACTGTTTTGTTCATTTCCTTCTGCTGAGTGTTCATTTCTTGAAGGGATTTATTCATTTCTTCTTTAAGGACTTCTATCAGATTCCTAAGGGCTATTTTATTTTAAAGTTCGCGCGCACATGCAGTTTGTTGTGCTAGGACTACTGAGTTCTATGAGAGATTTGTTATCCTGGCTGTTATAGACTGTCTTTTTAAGATGGGGTCTAAGCATCTGGATTTGGGAAAGATTGTAATTCTGGGTGCTGATCTCTGGTCTTGTCTTTGTTGAGTGGGTGTTTTTCCTTGGTTTCTCTTGTCCTCTCTGGTTCTTAGGAGAGAGTGCTGGCAATTTGTTGCTTGGTAGGAAATTGCTCTGGGATCTTGTAGGTGTAGATACTGGGGGTTCCAAGTAAAATGTGTTTCCCTCTGATACTTAGGAATGGAGATGGGCTAGGGCAGGGACCCTGGGAGGTCCTGCTGAACACAGGAGGGGGAAGTCAGAGTGTACCACTAGGATCTCCTTAGTCCTAGGGAATGGGGGCAGAGAGTGAGGAGAGGTTACAGCAGATGGTCTGCTGCAGAGCTGAGGTTGGGACTGGAGGACTGGATTTGGAGGAACTGAGGGAGAGGTGAAGATCTGCAGTTAGCCTACCTGCTTCCCTGGCTGGAGTGGTCTGTGTGTTTCTTAAACAGGGTCTTGCTATATGTGAGGGTTAATACCATTAGCTTGATAGGACATAGAATCACCTAGAAGGCAGAACTCCAGTATGTATGTATGTATGCCTATTTCTAGATTGAGTTAGGTGATATGGGAAGACCCACCCTAAATGTGTGGACACCACCCCATGGCTCAGGGTCCTGAACTGAGTAAAGCAGGTAGCAAGAGGAGTGTGTCTGCTTCCTGGTACTAGCTGCATGGCCCGCTGCCTCAATTTCCCCATTGTGAGTTGCATTTCCTTGAGCCGTGAGCCAAAAGACATACATCCTCATTTAAGTTGCTTTTGGCAGATATTTGATCACAGCTGTAAAAAAAAAAAAAATAGCTAATATACCATATGACCCAGGCTGATCTCAGAATAATTATGCAGTTCAGGTTCCAGGTAGGCCTTGAACTTATGATCTTCTTACCTCTGCCTCTAGAACAATGGTACTTTAGGCATCCGACACCAAACTTACTCCTCAGTTTTCTGTTTGGATCACCATTTTTTCTCTGATAATTAAAAAGAGAAATAGAATGACAATAATAGCCTGTGGAGAAGGGGTTTATTCTTGTTGTTGAACATTTCTAGGTCTGTTTGGGCCAGAGTTTTGGACCTTGCCCACAGTGGCTTTTCCCCCAAAGAAATAAATCAGCCACTATATTAACTTCATACTCTTTGGCCTATGTCTCAAGCACATTACTAGTTAGCTCTTTCTTCTTAATTCAACCCATTTCTAGTATTCTGTCTGCCACATGGTCTGGCCCGTGGCTCACCTGGATTCCTTACATGGCTCTTCTTCAGGGGTTGGATGGAGACTGACTGACTCTGCCCTCCTTCTACCTGTCTCTCCTCTGATCCTCCACCCACTTCTACGGTGCTCCACATAGGCTTTGGAGCAGTTACTTTATTTGCAGAGCAATCCCACCACCTATTCCATCTGTAGGCAGGGGCATTGGTGCAGTTAAGGGTTCTTGTTAAGAATGAATGTCACAAAGACCCTGACACACAGTATCTTTATTTTATTTCACAAATAACTTCCTTTTACACAAGAAGAAGTTGAGGTTTTAAGAGAACAAATTCTTTTATGATTTTTGGGGAGAGACTTCTTTGAGGAATATCACCTTTCCTTGCCCTGAATTTTTTATTCAGCCAATAACCATTGCTAGCTTGAGACATATTTTCTTTTGAGACAGGGTCTTTTTTCCCCCTTCCTTAATCAGGGCTGATGGGCAAGGCTTTCCGATGCACTGGACTCGAGGCAGATCTTGCTATGTACCCGAGGCTGGCTTCAAATTCCAGATTCTCTGGCCACAGCTTCTGAGAACTGGAATTATAGTTGCATATCTTGAAGCCTGACTTTATTTATCTTGGAAGAAGAAACATCTTATTATTTGTTGCTATTCACAAAAGAAAATTCCATGTTAGTGCAAGAGATGTAGCTCAGAGTATTTGCTTAGCATGCAGAAAACCCTGGATTTGATTCTCTGCACTGTGGTACCCCATGCTTGTGATCCTAGCACTTGAGATATAAAACAGGAGGGTAAGAAGGTCAAAATCATCATCTGCCACATACTGAGTTTGAGGTCATTTGGGTTACATGAAACCGTCTCTCAAAAGACAAAACAAATAAAGAAGTCCACCCTCCAAAAATCCCCCCAAACTCTCACAAAACTCTACAAACAAACAAACAAGAAGCCTTCGTACCCAAGCTAACATGAAGAATCCAGGAAGACGTTAAGGAAGAGGTGAGCGGCTCAGGGAACTGGAACTTTTTTTGTTGGCAGGAGAGCTGGGACAAGGCAGAGGCCCCAGGATCCCTTTCATTTTCTGACTTTTTCAGATTTTTCTCTCCTGTTTCCTTTTTCTTGTTCCAAGTTGCCCATCAGATGCTCTGCAGAAACTGGAAAATCCCCAGAGGGAGTTAAGGCTTTATGGTGTTAACAGAAATCTGAACCACAGGGAAAACAAGCTCTTTGGATGTTTTTGGAGACAGTTCTAAAACTAAACTTGTTACATAATTCTCTATAAAAACCCTCATGATTTTGGGCATTTTGGTGCAACACAAGCTGAAAATCTGGCTCTATCAGTTATGAACCCTGTCAGACCTTAGACAAGCTAGTTTCTCATTTCCTCATCTGTAAAGAACTGTGTGCACAATCAGCTTCACAGGACGATCAGCATAGAACATTTTCAGTAAACATTAGTCAGTACTGATTGTTGGGAAGCAGCCGAGTTTGATTAAGTCCTGAGTCTTGTAGAAGGAACACAGTTGGTATTCTTTTTATCTGGAGCTACCTTGACTCTGCAATCCATGGAAGCGGTGAACTCTGTGTAATAAACATTCCTGAATCTTCAATGGAAAACTCAACACTGGGTGAGGCCTAGGGTTTGATTCCTGCCTACAGGCTAGTTGGGAAATGAGATACACCTCCAAATAACAGTGATGGGCAGATCCTGAAGGAATGTAAACCCAAAGGAACAACTCAGCACCTTCCCTGTGACAAGTACAGCTAGTGAATACAGGAGAGGGCAACGCATGAAGAGACAGACTATGGTGAGGCAGCAGGTGCTGGGCAAAGGTATATAGACTTCAGTATCAGAAATAAAGTGCTATATCATATCTGGGACAGTAAAGATGTGGCTCCCTGGCCCATGTGAGGCACTAGAATGTGAGCTTGATCATCAGAGGAACCAAAGCACCAAACTAACTTTGTAAGAGCATAGAGGAGTCTGCATCTAACTCCCTTGCATCTTTCATGAGCCAGTTTTGAGCTAAAGTCTTTAGGGGAAATAATTCGATGTTTATGCCACTCCTAGGCACTGCCTGTTGTTCTTATCTTATCGTTGGCCCTAACTTTAGTCATGAGGCTAATTAAATTTTTTTATTAAACTTTATGTATATATGTGTGTGCCTGAGTGTATGGGTGTACATACCATGTGTGTATACAGGAATCTGAGGAATCAGACAGAGGGGTCAGATGCCTTGGAATTGAAGTTACAGAGGTTGTGAGCTGCCTTGTGGATGCTGGTTGTTGATCCTGGGTCCTCTGCAAGAACAGTGGATTTTCTTAATTGATGAGGCATCTTTCCAGTCCTCAGGCTGATTTTTTTTTTTGTCTTAGATTTTAGAGTAGTCTTTTTTTTCTTGGGGTATTTGACTCTGAGTTTATTCTTGGCTTAAAGTAATGACCTTGCTTCCTGGGGCATGAGAGCATGTCCTTTCTCTTCTCTGATACAGACCCCAGTCTGTCTTGCTCCTCAAGACCAGAAGAACTCAGCTGAGAGCACACACATGAATATATTCATGCCACAGAAGAGAGAAATGAGGGTAAGATGGAGTATGGCATGGGTGGAGGGATCTTTGTCATGACTTGTGTGACATCAAGGAAGTGGCTGGATAACATGGATGACTAAACAGGACAAAGGTGGCTTGCTCATGTTAACAGAGACAAGTTGCACTATGAAAAGAGGGCAAAAGGTCACAGTAATTGTGACTAATGATGTCTGGGACACAGGAAGATGAAAGTGCAGATGAAATCAATAGAACTACGTCATGCCAGTAGCTAACACATTTAAAAATTTTTATTTTTAAGCTAATATACAAAGCAATGAGGTCTACCATGAGTCCACATGTATACGTGATATTTGTTAATCTTCCCCTCTAGTCAGGCCTCCAAACCCCTGCCTACCCCTTGCTTGCTCCCCATACCACCAACTTCTCGTCTATGTTCCATGTTTCCTGTTAGTAGCTGCCTCCTCTTCTTCTTTCAATACAGAGTCTCATATAGTCCAGTCTCCCCTCAAACACACTGTATAGTTTAGGATGACCTTGAACTCTTGATGTACCTGCTTCATTTCCCAAATGCTAGGATCATAGGCAACGGTCACCAAACCTGATTTATGCAGTGCTGATGATCAGACTCAGGGCTTTGTGCTTGTGAGACAAGCATTCCACCAACTGAATTACATTCCTAGCCCTTAGCTTCTTTAAGACATTTTGTCTCTTCTTATGGTCCTCTTTCTAGTTTCATGGCATTCACACAGATAGTCACACAGACTTATTGACCTGACCAACCAATTGACAGACAGACAGACGGACAGACAGACAGACAGACGGACAGACAGACTAAAATATAGGGGTCACATGAGAAGAAAAGAAATTTATAGTTTCTTTTTATATACATTTCCCATATGTCTTCTCTCTATCTCTTTCTCTCTCATTTGTGTGTATATGTTTGAAACATCTTGTGGAGGTTAGAAGAACTGGCTTTCCTCTTTAACCTGTGAATCCCAGAGATGGAACTCAGATCGTCGGCCTTGATAACAAGGCTTTTTACCCACTGAGCCCTCTCACAGCCAAGCTTTTATTTTTCTTTATGGCTGAACAAAATTCCCCCCTTATTTTATTTTCAATATACAACCATCTGTTGATGTGAAACTATGCTGGTTGTATTTCCTAGCTGGTGGGACCAGTACAGCAATCCACAGGGATGCATGAGTATCTTTTTGGTGGAACTTATCCAGTCTTTTAGCTAGATAGCTAGGAACAGCATAGCTGGGTCATGTGATAGTTCTAATTTGAAAAATAACCATACTAACTTCCATTGTGGCTGTACAAATTTGCAATTACATCAGGAATTAATAAAGCTTTCTCTTACCCCATGTCCTGGTCAGCATTTATTATTGTTTATTTTCCTGATGTTCATTCTGACAGGGATGTGATGGAATCTTAAAACAGTACCAATTTGCATTTCCCCAATGGCAAAGGATGTTGGACACTATCTCAAGTATGCCTTACCCATTATTATTATTATTATTTTAAAAGATTTGCTATGTCCTGTCTGCATGTATCCCTGCAGGCCAGAAGAGGGCACAAGACCTTATTTCAGATGGTTGTGAGCCACCATGTGGTTTCTGGGATCTGAACTCAGGACCTCTGGAAGAGGTCTTAAACGTTGAGCTATCTCTCCAGCCCCTCCCCTACCCATTATTATTTTTTCTTTTGAGAACTTGTGTTCATTCATGGGCCCATTTATTGATTTGATTAGGAAACAATTTGCAAATTTTGCATTATGCATCTTAGACATTAGCCCCTTTCCTGAGGTGTAGCTGGCAATGATTCTCCCTGTTCTGTAGCCAGCCTACTCACTCTGCTAATACTTTCCCTTAACAGCCAGTGTCTTTTTCCTTTTTCTTTTTTTTTGTCCTGAATGGCTGACATCTGGGAAGTGGGAAGACTGGCATAGAATGAGCATCTGGTATGAATCATGCTATATCCCACAGAATTTTTTTTTAATTAAAGCATTTTTTTTTTTTTGGTCTCAGTGGTAGTGGTACTCTCCTTTATAATTCCAGCATTTGGGAGGCAAAGGCAGTTGCATCTCTAAGTTCAAGAACAGCCTGGTCTATAGAGGGAGTTCCTGGATAGCCTGGGTTACAAAGAGAAACTTTGTCTCAAAAACAAACAACACACACACACACACACAGAGAAATAAATAAATATTAAAAATTTATGTATATTGGTATTTTGACTCTATGTATACCTGAATGTCTGTGTGCCACATGTATGTCTGGTGCCAGAAGAAGATATCAGATCCCTTGTAAATGGACTTTATGGAAGGCTGTGAGCTGGCATGTGGGTGCTGGGAATTGGACCCAGGTCTTCTGAAAGAACAGCCAGTGTTCTATCACTCCATAAGTTTTAGTCACAGAAGGGTTTAATCTTTCTACCATTTTCCTGTTTACAAATTATCCTAAGTTTATATATCAATCTAAAACCAGATTTAGATTCCAGGACTGTCTAATTTCATAACCAATGTAATTTCTGTTTCATGTAATTTTTTTTTACATAACTACATTTTTTCCTGTAGCAGCATTTGACAGAGAAATATGAAGTTGTGGAGCATAATGGAATGTTCTGGGGGACGGTGTGATGGTACAGTAGGCCTGGTCTGCAATCAGGTACATATGATCGCCCGGTGACTGCGGGGCTGTAGAGAAAAGCATGTCAGAACCTGGGACTGAAGTCAAGACACCTCAGAGTTTCTTCAGGCTTGCAAATCTTTCCCCATGGAAAACACGGGTTCTTTGAGACTTTATCTATCTTTGCTATCATGGCTTCACAGGAACTTTTATCTACTGGATGAAATAATATAATTATACAAGTTGGAAAATTCCTCCGTGTATGCTGAGCACTAAGTAAAGTCATGTGAAAAGTTCCCTGTTAAAAGTACTTGTTGACACGAAAGCTCTAACCCTCAGCAGCTTCCCAAGAAGATAAGTCATATTGACATTCAGTTTCAGATAAAGAGGCCAAGCTTGTACAGCTGTGTGCAACAGAGTGCGTCCTGAGCTAAGCCTAGCTGTCTGCACGCCATGTTCTGAACTGCAAAGCTATAGTGCCTCCCTAAGGAGAAATAAAACCAATAGCACTGCACAAGGTGACCAGATCACAGCAACCATGTTCCATGGTGACACTGCAGAAGACCTCACAAAGTTTAGAGTCTAAATTCAAGATAGGCACTTACAAGACATTTTGGTTTTCTCTTGCTACATAAGAAATTGCCATATATTTTATTTAAAGACTATAGTAACTGCTTCTCACACTTCTGTGGGCGGAGAATTCACACAGGGCTTAGGTTGTTCTGTTTTACATGGGGTAGCCTGGTAGTCATTCATGTAGCTGCATATCGCTGATGGCAAGGTTGTCCAGTGACCTAGTGATTCTCTAGGTGGACCTTTCAAATCTTTCTCCATGGAAGCCCTTTCATGCGCCTTGTTGGGCTTCTTCACAGTATAGTGTCTCAGGGTAAGATTCTAGGATGGAGCTGGACACTGACCACATATACTGCTGAGGACTGAAAACTAGGCCTTCATGCACTCTACAACAACAACCTTGTAACTGACACGTTATTGTTTCTTCAAGTTAAGTTATTGTAACTACAAGTGGATAAAACACATGATGATTAGTTACATTTACATTTAATATCAACAGTAAGTAAATTTGTGTATAATTGGTCTCATGGAATATTTGGGGTGTATTTATACTAAAACATTACTTTGAGAAATGGAGCTGAAAATAAACAGGATATTCTGTAAGTTCATTTGCTATCTCTAGTCACAAGAACAATCTGGATTCAGGGACAAAGGAAATAGACTTCCTCCAGGAGGAGTAGTGTGTGGAGAAAAGGCACTCTTTGGAAATCCTAGCCAGCCATAAAGAAGAACATTTCCTCATTTTCAGGGAGCTACTAGATGGAAGTGTTATCCTCAGTGAACTATGCCAGGCTCATAAAGACCCAGATCACACGCTTCCCCTCATATGTGGGAATCTGAGCTGGGGCCGTGAAAGAAGGGCATTTTGGGGATGTGGAAGTGAAAAACAGATAGGGAGAGATGTACAAAATGACAACAGAGAGGGTGGAAATGCTCAGAATACTTTCGATGCATGTATGGAGAACCACAATGAACCTCTCGCTTTGTGTAACTAAAAGAGAATAAATATGAAAAAGGTCAGCAGTCATTTAGGCAGAATTGCAAATGAAGATCTAGTTAATGTACTAATCTTACTTGGTCAGAGAGCAAAGGAAAAGAGACCTTTGTTCCCACTGTTGCAGGCCTCTCAGAAGACCACACCCAACATAGGACAATTTAAAAATATTGCCCTTGCTTGGCAGAGTGGGCCAGTTGTACTTTGGCATTTTCTTCAGTTTGACCTTGAAAACAAGACCAACACACATATTTGATGTATTTGGAAATCCCCCCTCAAGTAACAAACTGTTAGCTCAGCTTTATTACATTCCCAAGGTCATAATCATCCTGGGACCTGTATTCTGATATTAATGTGGAGAGAGGTTGGGCTTCAGGAAGGAACGGGAGTCAAGAATGAAACATCCACTCTGGAGTAGATACTGGACTGAAGTTCAGGCACCCTTGAGGACAAAAGATTAATGAGTCCTTCTGGTCTGTGCTTGCTATAGATTAGCTTCTCCATAGGTTCCTTGACTGGAGGGGTTTGCTTCCTGGTTTTGTTTTGTTTTGTTTGTTTGTTTGTTGGTCTTCTTTGTCTCCATGGCCTTTGTGGAGATTTATATCTAAAGGAAAGGTCTTTGTTAAGGAAACTATCTTGTTTTATTGAAAAATAGCCTTGGGTCTGGAGAGATGGCTCAGCAGTTAAGGGCACTGACTGTTCTTCTCGAGGACCTGAGTTTGATTCCCAGTATCCACATGGCAGCTAATAACTGTCTATAATTCCAAGATCTGACACCCTTACACAGTTATACATAGTTATACATGCAGGCAAAATACCAATTTACATAAAATAAAAATAAATAAAAAAAATTAAAAGAAAAATAGCCTGATTGATAAAATCCTACATCTGGGTGGAGTGTTGAGGTAGTGATGTGTCAGATTTCCTGGAACCTGTGTTGACTGTTGAGAAAGATTACCCCAAACTGTAAATAAGGCCAGGAGATGATTCCTGGGTCACCCCAGGTGGTGACTGACATGTTTGCCTGGTTCATTTTGATAGTATTGTTAATGGAGCAGGTAGACTCTGTAGTTACAACTTGATGAAGGTGGAATTTTTGTCTGAGAGAGGTTCAAGTTCAGCCACACTAGTCAACCCAACCTGCCTAATCTTCCCTTTTAACTTGTACCACAATTTATGACAGTCAGGCTTTGTTTCTGTCCACTTTTTCATTTATAGTGTCTACATTGTTAGCCCTGTGCTTTTTCTTCTTGACAACTGATTCATAACCTGAAGCAGCTCAGGGTCTCTGGGAGTAGGAGTTAGAGCAAATCAGATAAAACACAAGGAACTTACACTTCTCCAACTCTCCGTGCATTGCTTCACTTTCTGTTGCTATAACACAATGCCAGAGACTAGGCATTTGATGAAGAAAAAAGGCCTATTTTGTGGATCTCTATCAGTCCAGTCTGGGGAGAGGGTCCCCTTGGCTACTGGACGATATGGTAGGTGGCATGTGAAAAAAAATCTCGAGGGAAGACAAGGGTCTAGAAATGAAGGAGGACTGGCCTTGATCTTTATAGCAGCTTACTCTGTGGAAACTATGCGGGTTTTCACAAGAGCTAAATTAATCTCCTTAACACTGTGTAAAGGAGATAGCTTATTGCTACTATAGACCATAGTATAGCCCTTGGTTATTTATTATAGTGATTTCAGTGCTGAGATTTTATTCTCTTCTACAAAACTTGTGCCTGCTGTGTGTTTCAACTCCATAGGGACCATTTCTCCATTGTCATCCATTCAGAAGGGCACTTTCCCCAGAGAACCTTCTAGGGAGAGATGAGCTGGTTGGTATTCTTGCTGTTTGACTTCTCCCTCCCTCCCTCCCTCCCTCCCTCCCTC
>PVIH01002103.1:0-203445 GCA_004025045.1 Sigmodon hispidus
AGGAAAAAAAAAAAGTGACCAGATGTGTTGGGAGGGGGAAGAGACCTTGAATAAGGATATACAGGGATGGAAAAAAAAAATTCAGAGGGAAAGATGAACACAAAGAAAATATAGGTGTAGCAATCTTATTTGTATGTCTACCCTTGATAAGCCATGCTTATCATTCTTATCCTCTATATAGTTATTGTTAACTCTTCCAAAAAAAAAAAAAAAGAAATTAGACATTATGTAGCCTACAAAGGAAGTTCTGACACAGCAGAGTCAAAGTCATTGTGCTTAGTTAAATGAACTGATGACAGAAAGATAAACAGCATATGACCTCAATTATGTGTGAGATTGGTCTGATGCCATCATAAGAAGTATACACAAGACAAAACCATAGGGATAGAAGGTTGGGTGGTGATTTTTCGGACCCAGGAAGAAATAGGGATTTAATGGCTAAAAGATCATAGGGATGTTTAATGGCTAAAAGATCATAGGGATGAAAGGTTGAGTGCTGGTTGTCTGGGGCTGGGAGGACTTGGAGCTTAATGTCTAATGGGTATAAATGTTTCAGTTTTGCAAGCCGAAGAAAGTTCTGACCATGGATATTAGAGATGGTCACAAGACAATGTTACTACAGTTAATGTACTGACTTGTACACTGACATGCTTAAATTGAGCGTGTGCACTGACATGCTTAAATTGAGCATGTGCACACACACACACACACACACACACACACACACACACACGGTAACAAAACAAAAACACATGTAAAGGGGGCAGCCTAGGATATAGGGTTCTAGTACTGTCATTCATACTGGCCATGATATTCTAAGACCATGTGTGTGAAGAGCTGGAAAGGACTACACACACACACACACACACACACACACACACACACACACACACACAGTCTTCTCTACAGCTGAGAAATGAGCAGCTACAAAGTACCTAGACAATGGGGAGCGGGAAGGAATAGGAGCAGCCAGGCCTCAGTTTCTGAAATGTACATTCAAGTTGACAAACAAACACACTGAATGAGAAAATATCTGGCAGTGGAATAAAGCTCAAAAAGTTAAATGTACCCTACACTTCTGGCCCATCTCATTTTATTTTTATCTTGGCTGATAAAAATATCTTTTTCTCTCTCACACACATGTCTATGTATATATGCTTGCCCTTGTTCCATTTGGAGAGTGTGCTGGTTAACCCGCATATTGCCGTAAATGGTTTCATTGGTGGCAATGTTGATATTTTGCAACACTTGTCTTGTTGGTCTGGGTTATAGAAAATCAGATGCATGAATAATAAATTAAAGTGTATAATAATATAGCTAAATCACATCTATGGGATGTTCTTTGTTTTGCAAATTAAAATGCACAAACAGCAGAATCCTTTTGTCTTTATTAAACAGTTTTCTGGACTGCCTCAACTTGAAACATGTACATAAATATTCAAATTGAGTTTTTCACTCTGAGGCAATTTTGACATTTCCATACTGGATTCCTCGGTGTTTTATCTATGAAAAATTAACCACATGTGACCAAAATATGATCGCTTATATTTGTATTACATTTTTCCCAGTTACATACCTCACAGGTTGGTGGTTTTCCCAAGTCCTTCTAAATGAAAGCTTCCTATTACTGAATTAATAATAAAATGCTTATAGAAAGATAAAGTGACCATTGGCTCAATTAGTGTGATTGGTATCTCCATGGCTCTGCATCCCTTCTCAATGTGTGGGAGGTGTTTCAGATGTGAGTGAGATGCTTTTACTCCAGTGAAATGTTAGACCAGCTATCTGCATAGCTCTGAGTTCCATTTCGTGCATGGACTACCTATGAGATGGGAATTGTGGCAGCCTGGTGCCTAAGGGTGTAGAAACAGAACCAGTCCTGGTCAATCCAGTCATCCTTGTCATTCACAGGAACCTCTTAGTGATGGACTTGGCATTGCCCTCAGTGTGCTATTTTGCAGGATACAGAATGTGCAATGTGTAGTATATCAGACTTCACAATGAATAAGAAAACTTGGCTAGAAGGGCAGGATTTCAGCACTAGAGGTGGAACGTAGGAGCCCTGGAAGGAGAAACATTTTCTTCAGGTTCTGTGTCTGGCTCTGCAACCCACTACATTTGAATGAGCAAGCTTAATCATATCCCAGCTTCTTCTCCTAAAGCAAGAACTCCCTAGAAGCTACGCTCATGGCAACTGGGAAAAACAGCCTTCTTCTATTGTCCCATTTCCATGTTGTCTGTGCTGGCCTCAGTCAGACTGTGACCTCTCCTGGCCGTGAGCCGGATGCAGCATAGTCTCCTGGAAGTGCTCAGTGAACATTCCAGTCCATAGAGCATGACTCAGGGACATGGCAGAGAGAGGCTGGCAGGAGGTAGGATTAATAGCACAAGAAAAGTTCCTTTGTCCCCCCCACACACACACACAAATTAGGCCCTACCAACCTGTCACCTATCTGTAACCTCCATATATTAGAAAAATATCTAAAAGAATTCCCACCAAGGGACGCTCTTGCCTTTGTGTAAGCAAGTCCAAGGACAGCTTTTGGCTTCAGTGATGGTCAGTTTTAATCATCAACTTGGTACAGTTTTAAATCTTCTGGGAAGAGAGTCTCCAAGAGGAGTTGTATAGCTAAGGCTGGCCTGTGGGCACATTTGTGTGTGTGTGTGTGTGTGTGTGTGTGTGTGTGTGTGTGTGTGTGTGTACATGGGTGGGTGGGTGGGGTAATTGTCTTGATCACTTGCCGAGGGAAGACAAGTCTGAATGTGGGCAGGCCCCATTCCCTGGTTTTGGCCCCTGGATGATGTGAGCAGAAAACGCTGGCTGGAGTCTAAATCTGTGTGTATTCAATTCTTCCTGCTCTTCAGTGTGGATGTTGCTAGCCGCTTCACTTTGGTTTTCCCATGGTGAAGGACTTGAAGCTGGAACTATAAGCCACATTAACTCTGTTCTAACAAAGTTCCTCTTTTTGGGGAGTTGTTTTGTCACAGTAACCAAAATTTAATCAGGACGTTTTCCTTGCAGAAAGGTTTGTAAGTTTAGTGTTTCATCACTGTCCTTGAATGGTGCCCCTCTGTCTCTGTCTGCCTGCATCTTGCTCTGTGTCTACAAATAGGATAGATATGAAATGATAGTATTTATTTTGCCTGTGCTGACTAAATTTTTAGACTGTATGAATTTAGGGTTTTTTTTTTTCCTTCAGTCTTCATGTTGCCTTAATGCATTTTGTTTGCCTGAGTGAGTTACACCCAGTCCCTGCTTGAATCTGTTCATTAAGATTTCATGAAGTCAGCTCTTGATGAATTCACAAGCCAGAGCTGCAACTTTCTCCATTTTTTTTTTTTCATATTAAAAAGCGCAGCACCAGCTTTTCATACTGGTGGATGGTGGAGATAAATCGTCCTGTGCCAGCTCCTCACCTGGGAGGACAGAATTGCTGCTGCATCTACAGGAGTCTTTTCTTATGAGAAGTGACGTGAGTGAAACAAATGGCTGATTTACTGTGCGGCAGACTAAGAAGGGGCCTTTCAAAATGGTAAACATCACAGTACATCATATCCGGAAAGACTGTTTTTTTCCTGTGTCTGTCTGAGATTTCTGCAATTGATGTGAAACTTGAGATTCTAAAGCACAGACTTTTTTGAAGAGGGAAAGTCAGAGAGTGAGGATGACACCCATCCCTGGGGGCTGTCAGAGGATGTGGCCCAGCACTCGTCTTATTCCTGTTGAGAAGTTATTCTTAGGCATTTCCTACCTGAGACTTTGAAACCACAGAAATGCTATTTGGAAGATCATGGAGGTATGGTTTTGTCTTTAGTATACAGCCTTTTGAGATAAAGAGGAAGTACACCGTTTGAGATTTGGGGGAAACACATTGTACAGCAATGGCTAGAAAATGACTTCATGTAACTAAGATGAAGAAAGATGAGAAGAAAGCCCACAGCATCCATGCAAACCCTCCATGCTGATATGCAAGGATGGTACCAAGGGGATAGCATCAAGAGCTTTGTGCTGAGCAAAACAACCCAAGTAGTGAGAAAACAACCCAGCATGAGCAAAGAAATAAAGTGACCCAAAGATCTCATTTCCCTCTGTCTTTTATTCCTGACATGCTTGTGTTCAACCACTTCTGCTAGACACCATTTTTGAGTGTGTTTGATTGTGATATACATGTATATGCTTGTGTGTGTGTGTGCAACTGTGAATGTATCTATGTGTGTACCTGTGTGTGGAGGCCTGAAGTTGATGTCAGGTATCTCCCTCTATCATGTTCCATTTTCTGTAATGTGGGTCTCTGGCTGTACCTGGACCTCATCAACCTGGCAAGTATAGCTAACCAGATAATTCTGGAGATTGTGAATATAGATGGGTACCACATCCACCTAGCTTTTGCAGTGGTGTAGAGGTTACAGGCTCCATCTCTAGTTCTTGCAAAGCAAGTACTTTATCAACTAAGCCATTGCCTCAGCCTCATGGTAGACATTTTCATGTGCCCAATATAATTATTAATAAGTATTTCACTTGACTGACTAAAATCAAGAATCAGATACTGTGCATAGTCTAAAGTTGTAAATGTATCCCATGTTGAGGAATGATATCATTTCAAGGAAACAGAATTTGGAACCACAGGACTATTGGATAGCAAGTCTGAACTATCAAGGTAAGATTTTGAGGATCAGTGAACTCTTTGTGGTGACAAAGTGAAGGAGGCAGGGGTGTAAAATGAGGTCAGAGAGCTATTCATAAAACATTTTTTATCAAGGCAAGGTGGACACTAAATTTTATTGGGTAAGATAAGAAGTTATTAAAATATTTTGAGCAGGGAAAGTTAAAAAATGATCTAATTTCACATTCTGAGAATCATTCCTTCCTGGATATTTCTCACCTTCTGTCTGCCATATTCTGATGGTTGCATAAGTCAGCTCAAACTAAGTGAGAGGAATCCATACAAAGAGCTCCAAAATTACATTAAATTAAATTAAAAAGTCACTGGGGCTATCTTAGAGACTGGCTCACTCCTGCTCATCTATTTTCCTGAACACAATATGTTGAAGATAATTATCCTTTACCATTGAATTATATAATTCACCATATCATTTTAGTCAAAATTAATTAGCCATATCTTTGTAGTTTCATTACTGAATTTTTATTTTACAATATAGATCTCTATATCTATGATTTATGCCAACAACACGCTGTCCTAAAACATATTATAAAAGGTAGTGATAGGACTATGATTTTGGAATTATTGTTTAAATCATGGAAGATAGTTCAGATTCATTGTACTTCTGTATACATTTTAGAATCAGCATCTTGACTTCTATAATTAAAAATAAATATATTATAAAGATGATGAAACTCATTACCTCCAAGGCTCAGGGAACATCAAGAAATAGGCATGGCAGTGGAATGATTTTAACAGTCGGGTATTAGGGAGGACCCAGATATAACAGTGTCTTCTAGACATAAAGGCTAGACATAAAGGAGCACCTCCACTTATGAACTTCAAAATAGCTGAGATTGCTTGCATAAGACCTGTACAAGATCAACACAGTTAATGTTAAAACATGAATCTGGGAGAGACTGAGAAATACACCTCACCTGTAGCTGAGGGGTATTGACAGTTGGTGGCTTCTTGGGGAGGAAGACTATGCTTTTATTGACTGTGTAGCCCCTGGTAGGTCAACCCATACTCCAGTTGTGTAAATGTGTATATGTCAGCCTACATCTGTGTATATGTTGTAGCTTAAACTGGACTCCATAAGTTATTAAGAAGGAATACATAATAAAACATTAAGTTGGGAAGACTGGGCTGTGGATCAGAAAAGAGAGACATGAGTAGTAGGTAAATATGATCAAAACACATTATATGCAAATCTGAAATTCTCAAAGAATTAATAAAATTATTATATTAAAAAGAATTTTAATATCCTTTTGAGCCTGTATATTGTAATAAGAAGTTTCTGGCCTGGACTTTTGGGCTTTAGCCCTGCAGTTTGGATCCACTTGCAGCCCTGCTTCAGCCTAGCCCCGAATAATCACACAAAGATTTATATTAATTTCATGCTGATTGACCTATGGCTCAGACATATTCCTAGATCGCTCTTTCATCTTAAACTCACCGATGAGTCTTATCTTGTTTAACCACGAGTCTTGATACCTTTTCTCAGAGCAGCATGGTTGTCTTCCTTTCTTTGTGTCTGTTGGCTCTCTCTGGAATCTCTGCCCTAGAGATTTCTTAGTCTGGTAGCCCTGCCCATACTTCCTCTCTGCCTTCTGGCCAATCAGCTTTTTATTAAACCAGTAGGAGAGACAATGTACCAAAACATAATCCCACTATAGTATATCAATTTTGGAAGAAACCACATTTTAATAAATTTGAGCCTTTACAGTCATGAGAAGGATGTAAGTATTTAGATATTTTATGTGACTCACAGCCATGTTTTATAATTTATAAATCAAGACATTTGCTCATTCTCTTCTCAGTTCATCCTATTTTATGTTTTTCATTCTTTTGTAGATGTAGATTTGTCTTTATTTTACTTTTTATTCTGTTACTAACATGGAAATGTAATCAAAGTTTTATATTGACATTTTAACCTTGTTTCCTTGCAAATTTGTTTGTCAGTTACAATTTTTCTTTCTTTCCAATTTAACATCTTTTATTTATTTTTCTTGTCTTATGCTCTGACTAGGTCCTCCAATACAATGTTTAATACAAGTAGTGACAACAGAAAATGACCAGTTTAGCATAGTGTCAGATGTAGGAGTTTTATAAATGGTCCTTGTAGATTAGGAAGTTTCTCTTGCACTAGTTTACTGAGACTTTTAATATGAATGGGCATTGGTGTTTATTCAATATTTTGGATGTACTAGAGATAAGACACAGTCGTTGTCACCAATATACAGCCTCTCTTTCCTTTTACTGAAGCTAAAAAACCATTTTTTTCCAACTATGTATATGGTAAATTAGGTTGACCAAAAACACCACCAATTTATTTCTTATATAAATCCTAATTTGTCTTAGTGTTTAAAAATTTTAGAAATTAAAACACCAATGAAACAATTTCATTTCTTAGCCCAGGCTGGTTTTGAACTCAGGATCCTCCTGTTTCCCACTACTAAATGCTGGATTATGGTATGTGCAATTAGATCCAGAACAATGCTTTAAATATTCATTAGGACTCTTTGTCACTGTGACTCTTTGGTATTGGAGTTGAGTTCTATTTTCTTATAACTTCTCCTGCTTCTAATAGCAAGACTGTGAGCTTCACAGAAGTAGAGTAGATTAGAATATGTTCTTGTCTGTCCTGCTTCCCAGAACATGTGTGTGTGTCGGGGGGATGTGGAATCAGTTCATTGCTTCTTTGTTAGAATTCACTCAGGAATTCATCTAGAAGCAGAAGTTCCTTTAAGGAAAAAAAAAAGCTACCCATAAATTAAATGTCTTCAATAAATAGGACTGCTTAGTTTATCTGTGCTTTGTTAGTTTGTTAGTTTGTGTGTCTTAGAAATGTGAGTCTATTTCACTCAACTTTTCAAAAATGTTGACATTAAGTTATATATAGAATTCTTTCATGTGAATTAATTATTCATAATATTCTCTTATTAATATAAAAGCTATTATAGTATTTCCTGTTTATGTTCATAAGTTTTGTCCTTTTGTTAATCACTCATTGGAGGTTTCTTTGTTGATCTTTACAGAACCCATAGCTTTTTTATCATAAAGATTTTCTTTAATTTTTTTATTTTATTCATTTATTTTTATATCTTTTTATTCTTCTACTTTGTGTTGCAATTGCTTTTCTTTCTTACTGTCTTTAGGTCATAAATAATTGACATCATAGATTTTTAAAATCTCCTAGTGATGAGATTTAATGAAATAAAATTTCCTATAAACATTTTGCTGGTTGTTTTCAATAGATTTTGATGTAATTTGTGTTTATTTTCATTGAGCAAAAATTTTTCTCAGTTTACTTGTTTGTGTTTGAAAATGTTTCCTGTATTTTGAGATTTTTCAGAAATGTCTTTTATTATTTCTAGTTTGATTTAAATGTGGGTGACAAAATTCACCTATTTTTAATCCTTATTGTGTTGTGTTTTAGGATCTCTTTTGGTAAATGTTTTATGTGTACTTGGAAAGACTATGTTGCCTTTTGTTTGAAGTGGTGGCCTAATAATACCAGCTTGAATTTTTATTTACTCAAATAACAAATGACTTTGTCTTACTGATATCCAATCAGTCCCAGATGCAGCAGACACTGTAGAAGAGAAGAGGAGAGATATTGTAGGAAGATAAATAGAAACTATTAAAGAAGGATGGGCTGGTGCAGGGGGTGGGTTATATGTGAGAACAGAAGGATTGTAGAAAATATTTGAAAGAATGTCAGAGAAAAAACTCTTATCGGTAAAATCAAACTCCTTTCTGTCTGGTGCTCAGTCCTCCCTCCTGTTTTAACTGTCTTGGTGTATGTCAACTCTGTGTTTTACCTATATCATTCAGCAATGCCACCAGGCTCTGGGTTGCTCTTCCATCTGCTTTCGCTTGGATCTGTCTGGCCACAGTAAATCAGGGTGGCCAGTGGAATGTTGCTGATTTGTGTTCTCCCTTAGAATAAGATACAATGTTGATTCTTGCTCCATGTCTGAAAACACTTCCTTGATTTTTCTGCCCCTTCATCTAGCTGTTTGTATAGCTCAGGAAACTCAGGTAGCACAAGGTTTTCTATAGGGGGAGAGGAATTCCTCAGCGATCCTAATCAGTTCCTCTTATGCTGGGCCACACCAGCTGCTGCCTTCTTATGCTCCCATTGCATGGTGTCTTACTCTCTCTGACTGTACATTGAATTTTATTATAATTCCCAGGTTCATTGCCTCTGCTTTCTAAATACCTTGTGTGGGTTAACTGCTACTGATTTTTCTATTTCAGCACTCATCATGAAATCAAGTACGTAAACCTTTTAAAAGTTGTTATTCATGTTTGCTAGCCTTGTGTGCTGTTTCCTTGAGTCTTTGAAACATGGACAGGATTGCAAAACTTAGAGGTGTGTGGAAATAGAGGAGAAATGGGCCATTTACCTTTCCCTTATTGAAGATAATGTCTTATGTTATCACTTGCTATGATTCTAGAAACTTGAATCCAAATGTAGCTTTGAACTTCAGAACAAGGCTTTAGATGTCTCCTGTCAGGACACACCAGTTCACTCTTAGACTAAAGCTTCATCTATAAATTAGGATGACCCTTTGGTAAAAACAGCAATGTGTTTATTTATTCAATGAACGTGAACATGCCAATTTTTATATACTAGTGTCATTCCAAGCGTTTCAAAATGGTAATTGCTTTATCTCTATGACTTAGGAACTTCTATAGCCCCTCATTTACTGATGAGAAAGTTGAAGCACAGAAAGGTTAAATGACTCCTAAGTGGCATACAGGGATCCCGCCCCTGAGATCTGGCTCCTGGGTCTACATTCTTCACTGTTAACTCTGGGCCTCCTGTGTGGCCTATGTCAATGCAATTGTGTCTGTTTATGAGAGAGCAAGTGGCAGTAAGGGACAGGCTGGAACAGATGGGACCGAGGGTTAAAAGACTCGTGGGCCACTTTTCATGCAAGGGAATAATACCAATCACTGTCTTGATTTATTCATTTAAAAACACACACACTGCCCTTTCTGTGTTCCAGGCTTGAACTGGAAGGACAAACAAACCATGAGCCAAGCAAAGCACAAAACATTGCCTGCTGCCAGGTGTCACCAGTGACAAACAGACAGTAATGTTTATGACAGCACAGCCAAATCCACGACCTGCCAGCTACAACAGCAGAGTGGATGCCCTAACCTGGATGCTTTGAGAAATTAGAACAGCCAAAGCCCCAGACACACAGCTGGGAGAGGTTGGGGCTGTGTGTGTAAGCGACCTGCCTCTTTATCCCCATATATCCCTTGATGGTCACAGGAGCCTCTGTGCACCAGGTGATTCTCTGCTCTCCTGCAGTTCTTTTCTAGGGCACAGAGATTGTGTCTGGTCCCCTACAGACCAGAGCTGGGATGCTGTGAGAGGCAGAGCCGTTAAAGGGGCCAATATCTCAGGCAGCATTTTATGGCAAGCAGAAGAATCAGGAAACACATAAGCTTGTATGGCATGGTGGCCAGCTGCCAAACAGACCTTCTCTCTTTATTTTCTTGTTTGTATTAAATATCCAGCTGCCCCCTTGCAATGAATGAAAACATTACCAGAGAAATTTTATCTTCAGGGACTATCTTAGGTTTTTTGCAGGAGACCAGACTGCTTGGCTAAAAGGAGTTAAATTTCTTTACTATATCAGATCTTGAGAATTGGCTAGTCAGCCTGGCCTCTGCCCACGCCTCACCCCTGGGTACTGCACAGACCTCTGCAGAAGTGCTGAACACAAACTTAGGCGACATGCTTCATTATTAAACAGGGTGGTTACTCAGACTAAAAGGGGAGGGGCTACTTTATTTGTCATTGCTCAAGGTCATTCATGCTGAGGTCTAATGAGTATGGGGGGGGCAGATACTTAAGGAAAATCTCCTTTTGTGGAATTCTTCTTTTCTCCTCAAACCCTACTAGCCAGTTTGTTTTTCAGCAGCCACAGAGCAAAATATTATCAGATCACACGTTCTTAATGGGTCCCTCTACCTCTTCCTTTTCTTGCTTGACAAAGGAAGGTGCTGTGAACAGACATGCATGTGGTACCCGGGAGGTTCTGTGGAGTGGGAAGTCTCTGCAAAGAGAACACAGACAAGATTTCCTCCCACAGAAAACAAAATGAGTTCAAGGAAAGCCTCAGTGACCTCATTAGATGTCAGGGCTGGAGTGGGATGCAAAGATTTAGAAGAAGCTGCCCTCTCCTTTCACCTTTTCAGATAGCAAGGTGAGATTGAGGCACTCATGCCCATTGAGTCTATTGTACAATCTTTAAGCGTGTATTGGTAGGATTTTAGCAATCTGAACTACAAAATTAGGTTTATATGCTTGTGTGACATTATATATTATGTATACATATCATCCATATATATTTGTGACAGAATATTTTTTCATATTATAAAAAAACACTAATAAAATGAGGTTAAAATCATTTTTCTTTCATAACACAACCTCTACTGTCTTCTCTGTTTTGGAAACAGTCAGTTTTGGATGAGTGTTTATTTTTATTCATACAAACATACAGGCTTATACTAAATTGAACACACTCATTTATATATGTATATAATAAACAATCATATATATACATATACACACATATATGTTTATGAATGAATGATTGCTTATTCCACATAAATTGTTATAGACTTTTTTGGTGAGGGAGGGTCACCACTGTTCAAGAAGATACTGTCTTTAGAGTAGGAGACAAATCTGCCACCTATATAATTTTATACTGAAAGGAAATATGTGAGTAGAAACCTCTAATGTCTTTTGTATCTACTGTGCAGCAAAAATCATGCAAAAGTTTTCTGTATATAGGACTGAGTATGTACCTGGTGTGGTCCAGAATAAAACAACATTCAGGTCCTCTTCCTCAAAATTATAGCAGTCAGATAGATGGCACCGCAGCAAATGGAGGGGGCTCACTTATCTGAGCACAGGTTGTATATATTTGAAGCACTGAATGTACTGTGTGTACCTTGAAGCATGGCTATTTTTACTGTACAGATGGGGAACTGAGAGGCAGGCGCCTGAACCCCAGAGCTTCCTGCCATTACAGTTTAGAATGAGCATCATGCCCAAATAATATCAGTTCCCAAAAGAAAAAAAAATTGACCCTGATATTGGTCATCTGGACAATATGAATTTGATATGTCAGAGCTGTTCCAACTTCTAGCTACCAGATGTCTGTAAAAATTCATAGCAGGCTATTAAATTTAGCAGATCCTGTCTTAATTAGATTAGCTTTTGCACAGCACGAGGGCAGAGCATCTCTCTGATGGAGGGTTTCTAAAGATACCTGATGGGATTTCTTTATGGAAGATGGGCTTTTTTATCCATAGAGACTGATGAATAGGGGAAAAAAGATATCCTACTATAAAAATGTGATAATGATGTATCAATGTAGAAACATGGACTTCATTTCATTAAGGTTTCCTCTTTATTTGGTTTTAAAACATAAAGATAGGGTAAAAAAATAGGAGAGGTATGCTCAAAATTACCAGCCAGGAAAACAGTGGAAGAGAGGTAGGAACCTATAGGCAAAGTATTGTTCTCAAATCCCCCAATAAATCTAAAGCCAAAGAATGCTGAGTGTTCAGGAGCCTGTAAGTATCTGATTTCTTCCCTCCTTCCTTCCTTCCTTCCCTCCCTCCCTGTTCTCTCTCTCTTTCCCTCTTCTTCCTCCCTATCTATATTTCTCTGTCTGTCTATCTATGTATCTATCTATCACCTTTTTTTTCTTTCTTTCCAGATAGAAAACAACACTGCCTCCAGATTATCTTGGGCTGGTCTTATTTGATTAAACTCAGCATCTATTCTCTTTGTGATTAAGGTCACTAAAACAACTCACGTGGCAGAAGCCAACAGCTCCTTTTATTTTACCTCCCTTACCCTGTCATGGGCAGAAGACCTACCTAACACATCGTATTTTGTGGAAACCTTGCTGGGTGCATTTGGGATAACAGATCTGAGAGTTGAGCAATTGATGCATGGGTCATTCCATAAAGAAAACAGATATGGGTGATTTTTTTGTAATCTCAGATGTACCAGCAGAAAGGTCACATTCTCAGAGACCTTCTTCCTTGGCCGTGGAGGTCAGTGGAGGGACTAGGCTAATGGAGACAATGAAAACAACACACATCTGCTTCCACCTCACACCCGCCCTGCACCCAAAGCACATGAAAACAGGCAAGGAATGCTGGTAGAAAGAATGGCCCATCATTTGTTCCGGAGGCTGGCTGATCAGATTCACATCATACCCAGGCAGGGTTACTAGGCAACTGATTAAATAAACGTGCAGGTCCTACAAGCAAGCTTGCAATTAATTAACTTAACCACTTTCATTTTGGCTGTTTTCTTCCCTTCTCCACCTCAGCCCACGTTGAGATTTGGAAATGTAAGAGGCATCAGGGATCTTGCAATCAGGAGGAGGCGGCTGAGATCCATTTTGTCTTCCTTCCTGATTCCCCTTAGTTCTTCCCACGTGCGGAATAAGAAATCTTGCCCAGAAGGTGATTGGCATTTTGAGTAAATAAGGAAAAGGACATAAAAGGCCTGAAAGAGAGCTGGGCATATAACTATCCAGACACTGAGGTGCTTCCCAGTCTCGCCAGTTGCTGGGTAGAACAAGATGAAAAAGACATTGCACTATGAAAAATCATTTTAATAGATGGATAGTTTCAACATGACTTGGCAGATGCCAAGTGTGGTTGCTTGAACGTAGGTAATTGGCCCCCATAATCTCATAGGGAGTGGCACTTTTAGGAGGTGTGGCCTTGTTGGAGGAAGCTTGTCACTGCAGGGGTGGGCTTTGAGTACTCTTTTGCATGGGCTTCTTTCAGTGTGACACTAAGGTCATTTCCTGTTGCCTACAAGATATGGAAATGTCAGCCACTTCTCCAATACCACGTCCACCGTGTTCCCTGCCATGATGATAATGGGCTAAACTTCTAAAACTGTAAGCCACCGCCTCAATTAAACGTTTTCCTTTATAAGAATTGCTGTTGTCATGGTATCTCTTGACACCAGTGGAAACCCTAAGATACCAAGCAAGACCTAGGTACAAGCTGGATAAATGTCTGTCTGTGCTATGGAATAGAGAGGCAGATTCCTTCTCAGCCAAGGTAGCCAGGAGGGCATTTAAGCCAAGTATTAAAGGCTGAGTGAGTAGACTATAACCACTGTGCATAGGCATTCCCAGAGAGGGTCTGTTGGAAAGGGCTAGTTTGCCACTAGTTTGGTCTTTCAGCTATTGATTGGAAGTAATCAATAAGTGGTGTGGGTGGCCCTAGGGTAATGGGCAAAGTCAGAAAATCAAGGCACATTTTTGTCAATCTGGGATTCTATTTGGGTGATGGAAGGCACAGTGAAATTTAGCAAGGGGGGAGGTAAATGGACGGATGTGGCTTCTTCTGTCCTGTGGAACTCTGTCACCTGACCCTAGGAGAAAAGATGCGAGCCAGAAGACTCCAGAAAGAAGTTTGTTTAGGAGAAAGAGCCGGAAGTGAAGTAGAGTAGTGAGGAGTATGAGATAATAAAGACACCAGAGCAGATTGGCCTACGGCAGTAGTTAGGAATGGATGGTGGGAGGGGAAGACGGACAGCTGGCATCTGGATTGCGTAGATGGAGGGGGTGTTCACTAAAAACAAGAGAACAGAAGGAGGAAGAGGGAGGCTGGGAACGGAACTCTATTTTATACTTGCTGAATTTGATTCTGCAGGCTACTGGTTCCATAGCACAATTCCTCAGTATTTTCCTTAGAGGCACGGTTAGAAAGGGTTCCTTAGGCAATCCCCGTTCTAAACCAAACTCCTGGATCATGCTGGATTTCCAGGAGGGGTTCTCTGTCTTTTTAAAAGTAGCATGTATTGAGTATGAAATGATGATTTTCACTGGTATTTTCGTTTATTCATATTGTATATCTTGATCGTATTCACCCCAACCCCCTTTCTCTTTCCTTTTCTTTCCCTTTGCTCCTCATCTTACCCTTTCATGGCTTTCTCTCATGTAAGACGTCACCTATGAGGAAATACACATGGCATATGTCTTTGCACTGGGTCTCTGAGTCTGTCTTGTTTTCCTTTATGGGTGCATTTTCTGGCAAAGGAAGTGGTTTTTGTTCTCAATATTTTAATAATAGTGTATTTATGCTACATTTTCTTTATTCATCATTTAATAAACACCAATGCTGACACAGATAGGTCTGAGGTTCTGTGTTCAGGCATCTCTGTTGCATGCTGAACCTGATTTCTTTAGGTTACATACCCAGAAGTTATCTTCTGGATCCCAGGAGCATTCTAAGACTATAGTGACCCTCTATGCTGATTTCTGTAGTGCTTACACCGGCTTGCATTCCCACCAGAAATGCATGAAAGTCTCTTTTCCCCTATATTGCAAACATTTGTTCTATGCTCTCTTGGTGATAGCGTTGTGACTGCAGATAGAGAGAACCTCATTGCCTTTTTTACATTCCTCTGCTGGCTAAAGATGCATACCATTTCCTTTATGTACTCAGAGCTCATTTGTTCTCCTTTTGAAAAGTATCTATTGAATTTGTTTGCACATTTATTGATCTCCTAATTTGCTAGTGTGATGTTTAATTTTGTGTGTGTTCTTTTGATATTCATCTTCTCTAAAATAAATAGTTTCCAAAGATTCCCCCCCTTTCTATAGGCTATTCCTTTGCTTTGTCAGTCATTTCCTCTACTGTGCACAAGTGTTTAAATTTCATGCAATCTGTTTGTGACTAGTAGAGGAAGATGAGACAAACCTTTCAGCTATGAAATGAAGTTGCCATATTAAAAATGAAACAGTCTGGAGTCACTCACAGGTAGCAGCAATCACTCGGAATGATGCCTTCTGTCCTGAGTGCTGGATCACATGAATTTACCAGCCTCTACCATATTATCACTAATGAGGAAAAGCATTTATGTCATTTAGGACCACATGGGAAGCCCCTAACCATTGTAGGTGGTAAGTGTTACACAGGTTTGGGATCCTCCAGGTCTCAGATCTAAAGTTACTTGCTTTATAAAAATGGAATGATTGCATTCTTGCCCAATCTTGCCATCTCTGTGTAGGTGCCATCACGGGAAGCTTTGAGTAAATTATCAAAGATAGTAATGTACACTAAGTCCACTCAGAATGGCTAAGGAAATCCTTTAATACACAGGACCTACCATTTGTAGGAAGATGCTTTTGTGGTTACTGTTCATGTAAGACATAAACCTAATAAACCTAGGGCCATATGCCTACTTCTTTATTTTTGGAAATCTTTAAATCACTAGTTATTAAACAGAGTACCTCAAACCAGGTGTTTTATACATGACAGAAGCTTAGATCTCAGTCCTAGAGGTTGCAAGTCCAAGATCAAGGTGCCAGGTCATGTGAAAAACCTGTGTCTAATGAGAGTTTGTGTTCTTGCCCATGGATGATGCCTTCTAGCTGTGTGCTCATGTGACAAAAGAGGCACTGGATCCCACAGCCTCATTCATAAGGGTGGAAGTCCCATTCACGAAGACTCCATCATCCTGATCTTATCAAATCTAATAATAACCTCAGAGTTCTACCAGCCAATGCCATCACACAGATGATTAAGTTTTAGCAGAGAATCTGGTGCTGGCGAGGGAAGTGGAAAACACCACAACCTTCAGGCCATGACATTGTGTTTGCCACTGTTTTCTGAGTTTGCTGTTTGAAGGCTTCTTGGATAATATCCTTTGATTGAAATAAATAACTGTTCATTCTTCCTCCCTTTATTTCCCATCGCCCTCCATCCCTAACTTCCCTTCGCCTTCTCATCCCCCACCTCTCTCTGGTCTCTGTCTCTTCTCTGTTTCTGTATCTCTGTTTCTCACTCTCTCTTTTCCCCTCCCCCTCTCTCTCTCCCTCCTCCTCCCATTGATGGCTTCTCTCCAGCACAAAGGCCCGTGAAAATGGTGGAGAGGAAGCCTCCACAGTGTTCATTCCTAAAGGCTGTTTGTGTTCATGACTGATGCCCAAACCCTTTTAACCCTGGCCACTTAAGATACCCATCCATTTGCCTCTGCATGCGTCTGGTGGGCAGGTCCTTGTATTTTCTCAAAGTTCCTTCCTTTTTGTGGGTAACTAGAGAAGAAAAGAGGAGGGTCTCTAATGCTCCAGGAGAGAAGCTTCAAAAGGGGTGAGCAGAATGGGAAATCAGGGAAGAATGTATTGTTTTTAAATATAGTATTTAAAATGTTGTGGTTTATTTTAAACCATTTGAATTTTTCTTTTTCTTCTGTACCATTATTTTTAAATTTTTGTATTATCTTTTAAAATTTATTTATGTATTGTGTGTATTTTCTCTTCTATCACATGGGCTCCAGGGCTTGAACTCATCTTGACAGACTTTGTGGCAAGTGCCCTGATCTAGAATACATTCAGATCTCTCCCTGTGTGCCCTGTTTTCTTCCCCCACATCCATAGGTCCCTCAGCTCCTCAGGTGTGTATGACTCATCAGAGGAGCATATTTAATTAATCACAGGCTACCTCATTTTGGAGATCTTCACCCCTTTCTCTACTCAACCACAAACCTTGGTCACTAGTCACTAATCTGATTTTATTGTTGTTTTTATAATTTTCTTATTTCTACAATATTGTGTAAATTGGACTATAATGCACACACCCACCACTAAGCATTTTTCTCTAAATGTTCACCTGGGATGTGTGTAATATCTGTGGCCAAGTACTATTTGGAGGGAGGAATAGCTTATGATAGTTTAACTAGTCACTCACAGACTGTATGTTCAGGTAACATTTTGGATAATGTGTATGGCTATGAACACTGGTATATGTTGATAGGATCTGAACTATATGGGAATGGAAAGTCATCCCCAAAATTTCAAGTGCTGGAATATTTGTTTCCTTGCTAGTAAAACTCATTGAGGGGATTGTGGACTTTTGGGTTGTTCCTTGCTGGAAGAAATGGATTATGAGAGAAGGGTTCTAATTTTTCCCCTTCCATGTGCCTAAATTCTCACCAGCCCAGATGTGAGCCATACCACCATAGTCCAGAGCCTCATCAGCCCAGATGTGAGCCATACCACCATAGTCCAGAGCCTCACCAGCCCAGATGTGAGCCATACCCTCATAGTCAGGACCTGTCTCTCCTATTGTAATGAACTTAACACCTTTTCTTTACTAAGTGCTTTTAGCATGCTCTTCATCACAACCACAAGAAAGTAATTAATGAGGAATACAAACATCTGTATGAGCATAACTTTTTCTGGGACAAAATGCATGATTTTTGAAATGCAGTTTAGCTCTTTGTTAATTTTTGTGTGGAATATACATAATTTTCTCTATTCTATCCTCAGTGCTATTAAAGGTCTTTTATTTTAATTTTCTAGTTCAAGTAGATGTATTTTTTTCTTCTGGCTCTCTTAGGATCTTTAGCTTAGATAGTCTTTGGCCATAATACTTCTCTGCCTGAAAATGTTTAAAACTTTTTTTATTTATTTTATTTCTATGTGTGTGGGCTTATGTGAGTATATGTGCTACATGTATATTCAAGAGTCCATGGTACCTTGAAAAAGACATCATTGGATCTTGTGGAACTGGAGTTCAGAACAGTTGTAAGTCACAATATGGGTGCTGGGAAATGAACCTAGGTCCTCTGCAAGATCAATTAGTGCTCTTATTGCTTAACTATTTTTCTAATTTCTAAAAATCTCTACTTAAATTTTATTTATTTATTTGATTGTTTCTTTGTATCTCTGTGTATATGGGGGCGTCTGCGTGGCTCTCTGTCTGGGAGTGGAATGAGGAGGTCAGATGACAGCTTATAGGAATTGATTCTCTCCAGCTTATAGGTGGCAGGGATGGAAGTAAGGTCTTCCACCTTGGCAGCAAGCACCTTTCTTTGCTTCTGTTGACTTTCTCATATTTTTAATTTGAGAACTCATAATTTGGTCTTGTGTACTACAACACCTCTCTTTGGTTGTTTGCCCTTAGTAGCTTGTTTATCTGGATTTTGTGGTGTCTCATGTTTGTCTGTCGTTTCTGTTTGCCATAGCAGGTTGCAATGTGAGCTCATGCTTTTAGATGCCTCATTGATATGGCTCCCTTGCTACCTTAGTTGGAGATGTGTCCTTCCCCAGGAACTCCCTGTTTGCCTAAAATGGATACTTTAGGAAATTACCAGTCTACATCTGCTTTTGTACTTGAGATCTTTACTTCAGAATTACTAGGCCAATTAAATAGGGTTGACTGAAACCTGGAAGCCACACAAAAGCAGAAGCTTTTAAAAGAATAATTCTAGGGATTTATTTTTAGGTTTTGGTCTATTCAGTCTGGAAAGGCAGACTAAGGTGTCATAATGTACACTGCATGGATGTGCTTTAACACTCCAGCAAACTGGAGCTGATAGAAAGTAGGTTTATTAAGATGTCTTTACCTAGCTCCATTTTAGAACTAAGGCGTTTATTTTCTCAACTACTGGGAGTTGTGCAGATTAAAAGCAGACCCTTAGGAATTGTCCCCAGCTCAAAGACATGCACTTTTCAAAGGTCAAACTATATTCAGGATGATAGGAAATCTGGGTTTCCTACACCCCAATATAGGACACCTTTGAAGACTCATCCACTGTGAGAGCAGCCTGTGAAATCTGGAATAGTCCTTGTGATGGGTGGTTTTAACAGTAGACTCCGCACAACCTCAAATCACCTGAAAAGAGAGGTTACTTGAGGAATTATCTCTATCATGTTGACCTTTGACCATATCTGTCAGGGGTTGTCTTGATTGTTAATGTAGGAAGATTGAGCTCACTGTGGTGGTGCCATTATCTAGGCTAGGTCTTGTGTAAATGAAGAAAGCAACCTGAGTATGCATTTGCAGAAGCAAGCAAACAGGAAGGTCTTTGTTCTCTTTGATCTTGACTTTGATCTTGACTAGCTGCTTGGGCTCTAGAATTGACTTTCTGAAATAAGAGCTGTATTCTGGAATTGTGAGCCAAATAAGCTTTTCCTCTCCTATATGTTGCTTCTGGGCAAGGTTATTTTTTTTTTCCCAGCAACAGAAATGAAGCTAGAGCATTCCTTTCATGGCCTCATGGCCATCTCTGGATGATGAGAGAGAGAGAGAGAGAGAGAGAGAGAGAGAGAGAGAGAGAGAGAACAATATCCAATACCTGTGTATATGTTTGTGTGCATATATGTGTGTATGTGCATAAGTGTGTGCATGTGTGTGGAAGCCAGAGATCAAAGGTGATCATTGGGTGACTTTCTCAGTAACCCTTCCTTTCCATTTTCTGGGATGATTTCACTGAGCTTGGAGCTTGCTGGATGACTAATGAACTTGAGCGTTTCTTTGGCTACCTTCTCTTTCCTTAGTTTACAGGTTCTAAATCTGCCAGACTCCAGGTCATGCTGCTTCTGTGTTATGACCTGGAGTTTGGAACCCTATCCCATTTTCACTTTATTTTTTAAGACAGGCTCTCTTACTAAACTTGGAACTCAGCTAGACTGGTTAGTGTGCACCCAGAGATTCCCCTATTTCTGTGTCCTTGGTGCTGGGAAGACAAGTGTGTGGTGCTTCACCTAGTTTCTTATATGTGTGTCTTGGGGAATCCAAACATGGTTGTTCAGCAGTTTGCTGACAGGGTCATTTCCTCAGCCCCAGTGTCTAATTCTTTACATCTTATGGCTGTCTGTCTTCTAGGTCCAGTTTTGTAAGAAAGGAATATTGCTCATTGTGGGTTCGGTGTTCATAGGTGGAGTGTAACAGCAGGACCTTAAAGTTACATGGCTTGCACATATCATCAGCACAGATGATTGACATAAGGATAACTGATGGGACCATTGTGTATAAGATTCTTATTGTTGTCATTGAAGCTCCCCAGTGGTCCTTCCTAAAAACAGTCATGCTAATACTCCCTTTGCTGATTTTGTGGGTGTGTTTTGTAGATTATTTTCATAGACATTGATCTTTGTGAGCAAAGCCCTCTCAACCCAGAGAGTGGAGGATGTGGTCTAGCGCAGCATGGGATTCCTCTGAAGGAAGCTCTCCCACCTGTCTGGTAGTAAAATATTTCTTCCATCCCTCCAGTTTGACTCAAGGCAGCCACTTACCTTAGCTTTTCCATAGGAAAAGGAAACGGTTAACATTTTCCTAAGTGGTACCTGTAGCTGTAGCAGCCACCTAAAGTAAAGCATACATTTAAAAATAGATTTGATTAAGTTTAAATCTGAACGTAATAAAACACACTAATTTTAAATATACCTTTGTGCTTTGTCAAATTCCTGGGCCCATGCAGCTACCACTATGTCAAAATAGAACATATTTTTCACCCTGATTCCCTGTGTCTTTCTAGGCCAGGATTGTTGACACCACTGGCCACCAAGTGACCACTGGTGTATGCTGTTTGTATTTTGTTTCAATTCTGTCTCTCTCTCCACAAATATATATATATATATATATATATATATATATATATATATATATATATATATATATTGTGTGTGTGTGCATGTGTGTGCAATCAATTTGATCATGGAGAATAGGTGCCCATTGGTCTGTTTCCTCCTGCTCAACATTATGCTTAGGTGTGGTGGGGGTTGTCCCTTCATGTTACATCTGTTGGTAGGTCTTTTCTTCTGCATCATGGAGAAATGTTTTATGGTACCTACACATCACGACTCTTTGTTTTGTCTTCTGACTAACTGATGGACAATTGGACTACTTATGATTTGTGATGGATAAAATAGCTGAAAATATTTAAATTTTGCTGTAAACTCTTTTTCTGTTTACCCAAATATTTTTTTTCAGTCTGTACTCCACTCAGCTCATATTTTCCTTGCATTTCCTTTGTTGTTATTGCTTTTGTGGTTGTTCAGAAATGACTTTGTTGTATACCCCAGGATGGCCTTGAACTCATGATTCTCCTGAATCAGCCTCCTGATTTGAGGCATATGACATCATATTTGGCACTTTAGATATTTATGTGATGAGATACATTAGGCTATGTTATACCACTAAGTTTAAATTTTCTTTTAGAAAAAAATTTCTAAGCCACATATAAGAATAAAAAACCAACAACACACCAGTTTTTGTAGAGATTTTTTTCAAATATTACTCTAATTATTGCTTTTAAGTTTGCCTGTCATTTTCTTCATACTTAATTGCTTCTATGTATCTGTGTGTGGTGCCAAACAGTTTGGAAAACACTTTCTTTCTATTTCTCATTGTATTTATTTCTTCCAACAGAAATCTAAATAAAGGTTTCTTACTCCAGCAAGTCTTTCCTTCCTGCTACCCCGTGGCTCTTTTCAGTGGGACTCTGATGATAGCTGCTGGGTATGTGGGACTCCTTATCAGGAGATCGGTAAAGGAAACTGTGTGTAGATGGGAAACAGGACTGACAGAAAGGAGGCAGGCAGGGCTGGCCCTGAGGAAGATGGAGCCCAAAGGAGAGGTCACAGAAATAACTTCCTGACTTATTGAAGGTAAGAGGTGTGTGAGAAAACATTACTCAGAGTTTAAAGGGGCATAACACCAAGCCAAGCCACCACTACTCTATAAAAAGGATTTCTCTGTTCTGTTTCTTTCTCATCTCTTATGCTTGGCACTCCGGCGGGCGTGTGGCTTTTGTCTAGAGTATTTCACGTTCATTCTGGATACTGGAGGAGACAAGCCATTACTTGCCTCTTCTTGCTTCTGTGGGATTTCAGCATCTCTTGGCTTGTAGCTGTATCTCTTGGTTCTTCAAGCCAGAGCTTCAGATTTTTGTCTGTTTCCTCTTCACATGGCCTGTCCTCCAAATGTGTTGTCTCCTCTTTAAGGATATTTATAACAGCATTAAAGACTCAATTGTTAATCTAGGAAAATATTTCCATTTTAAGACATTTAAATAAATCATGTCTACAGAGTCATCACTCAATTCTTACTCTAATTTCTCTCTTTTGCATTGTATGGAATCCTCCTTGGGCCCGACTATTATAGTGAGGATATAATTATAGAAGCATCAATTCTTGTTCTAAAACCACAGGCTTTGCCTGTTGAGGGCATGTCCGCCCCTTATACTTCCTGGTGCCCTGACCTAAAAATCTGTTCTCATGGTAATGGTTTCCACACTGGACCACACAGTGAGGTCCTCATAAGGTACCAACTTCTTCCTCTATCATGCCAAATTCTCTCTTCTGTTAGACATCACAGTCCAACTAGTGAGGTCATTGAGGACTAAAGAGCACATAAAGCACTCTCTCTCCCTCTCTCTGCCTTCTTACCTCCCTCTCTCCCTCTTTCTCTCTGTATGTGTGTGTAAAGGATGCATGCATTCTGAGTAGGAGCAGAAGGTCCAAATCTGAAAATAGTAATACCAATCTTATGTACATTAAGTTTAGTAAAATTCAGAATCGTTGTTTCTTTAACTGTGGATATTTATTACATATTTAATAAAACCTGAATACCGGGGAGAGAGAACCCAGTCAAATCCTAGGCAGACAGCTCAGGAAAATCTTAAACCTTGAACATAAAGATAAACAGCTGAGTCAGTCACACACACCTTTAATCCCAGCTCAGGGAAAGCTGGGAGTGGTGACCAACATCCTTTATCCCACAACTCCAGAGACAGAACTTCTTCTGTTTCTATGGGTTCAAGGCTACATGCCTTTAATACTCACCTAGGTGGGATAGGGTATATAAGGGCTTGTAGAAACCCAGAGAGAACAGAAGTGACTGGGAGAAGCAACTGACAGAAGCAACCAGGAGTGAGGCTGAGGAAGTTGCAAGACAGCTGGGTGAGAATTGACTGTGGTGCTTCCTCTCTCTGCTATTTCAGCCTTTCACCAATATTTGGCTCTGAGTCTCATTTGTGATACTACACTTAACTAAGAAAACAAGCCTTTCAAGTGAAAGTAGCTCAGATTTCACTGGCAGAGGCAATGAGTTAGCAATTGGAGTGCAGTTTGGAAATGAAGCTCATCCATACATGGGTAGGCAGCCTCTTTTAAGGGAGTCTCTTAGTCTTCCAGGATTCTGCTGATGCCCATAGGACTTTTAGGATTTCCTAGGGTGGTAGGCAAAATTACATCCCCTGGAAAGTTCATCATGGATTAGACCAACAACCCATGAGCCAGAAGCTGCTCCCAGTGACCTTGTATGGCTGTCCCCAACAGTGTCCCCTCACACCCAGGGTCATAGTTATGACTGGACTCTTGAGATATTTCCAACACTTCACAAGGCTCAGTAGAAATCTGTAGTGAGGCTTAGATGACTCAACATGGTCATCAGGCTACATTACTGGGGGCGAGGGAATCATTCTAAGCCCCTTATACTGTAAAGTTAGTTTGTGATGATTACAAAAGAAACTTAACTGCTCCAGTAGGTTGTTCTTCCCATCATTGACTTCCACAAACAATGAAGCAAATCAGTCAATAAGCAACAAATGCTGTGTGGTTAGGGGACAAAAGACAAGGGTGGCCCTCTGTGGAGAAGAATTAAGGATGGATGCAGCAGTAACTCTCCCCAGGATTTTCTTTGGACAACTTCTTTGTCAATCTTGTTACTCACAGTCTGCCTTACTTAGATTTTTTGTTGTTGTTTTTTTGTGTTTAAATATTCCTTTATAAACACCTACTTTTCCACCTACCCTATCTTGTTCACCATGTATGTCTGTGCCCATTGACTGAGGGCCAGCATAGACAAAGCACGGGCCTCACCTTACAAAGTATTCAGTATACACAAGCATCCTATAGAAATCAGTGTGTCCCATGACAACACAGCTCACTTTCAGATCATCTAAGACCACAGGCTCCCTTCTGTCCGCCATGATGGAAGGGCAGAGACATGGGCAGGGACTATTTTCCTTTTATTGATTTGCGTCTCCTATCATACTTGGTGTCCTTCTGAGCCGTGGTGAGTGATTCAAGGACTTCTTGAACTGATTTAAAATTACCAGCATGAGACTTAATTTAATATTAAATAAGCCTGGGCAATTAATAAATGATGAACACACGACTCCATATCCACACACTCACTTGCCAAAGGTTTGGCGTATGTCTGGGTGTGCTGAAAGGCTGCAGAGGACAAATGTTTTAGTTCTCATGTAAATAAGAGCATTAGGTAAGAAACAGTCTGGACCTCAGAAGGTCTGGAGTGAGGAGAGGAGCTGAATTTAGCTCTGTCTGTAGCCAGGGTCCTGAGCTGCCAAGTGCTTTTGTCCGTGTGTCTCTGGTTTGAGAAAATCGAATCTCATGTACTGTTAACAGCTGCACCAGCTTCACTGTGCTCCTCAGTGTGGCCAGACGCTTCATTTAGCTTTCCACGCCATACAAATAGCATTAAAATATGTTAATGAAAACTGAAATGAAAGAAAAACTTGGCCTGTGATTCACCTTTGCATGGCAAATGGTGCAGCTTGTTTCTCCACGTTCCTTGTTTGCCTATCAAGTGCATAACACCTTTATGTGGTGGCCACTGGAATGTGGGCACAGTTCCACCCTGTTTTCATCATAGCCATAGCTTTCTGTCACGACAGTGACTCCTGGCTCCACAGCCCAGATTGTGTCACTTGAATCCAGCGTTGGCATTTTGTGGGGAGAGGCACTGGATGTAGGTTACTAGGGGTCAGCAAGATCTTCCCACTGTCCAGAGTCTCTGGGGCTTGATGCTGCCCTGTGTGATTATGGAGGCTAGAAGCTGAGGAAAGACAGTTTTTAAAACTTCATAGAAAAACCAGTTATGGTGTTTGTTTATTTGTTTGTTTGTTTGTTTGTTGTTTGTTTTTCCTATCATAGGCCTATTTGGGGCTTGTCAGGATTCAAGCACCAGGACCTGATGAAAAGTAGAGAATAGAAATCTCTGAATGTGGAACTGCCCATTAACTCTGGACACAGGCAACTGTGTCACCCCTGGGCCAGTAAGATACTTGCATGTTCTGTGTGCCCAGGTCTAGGAACTCGGATAGTCCCTGGATGACTCTGGAAGACATGTATCTAGGGCAGATTGTTCTGATAGAACTTAGGAATCCCTCATGTTTTTGCTCATTTATCCCAAATTCGGCATCTGCTGGACAGACCATGCTATTTATTTACTTTAGATTTCTCCTCTGTTTGCTTCCATAAAAGATTAGAAAGGCCTTACCTACCACACCACAGACATAGACACAGCTCGTGCATTTATTTGTGTCCTTTTTATGTGGGCCAGCATGGTGTGGCACACACAAGAAGAGCAAGAAAAGACAAACAAAGCTTAGGGTTGTAAAACACACAGAAGCAAGCAGGTGAGCACAGCCATTATTTTTGAGCCAGGACACACCAGGAATAAGAAATACACAGTGTACTATTCCTCTGAGGAAATGATGCATGAAGTCAATGTTATTAGAGGCCCTAGGGGATACCTCTCCTTATTTGTTAATGTATCTCAGGCTGAAATATGCCAAGGGCTGACAGCACAGGGTGGAAGAATTATAATATCCTTTCCTTCCAGGAGCTTCTGGTGTGCAAGGTACCTTCACGTTTGTCTTAGCAAAGGCCTGCACCATAGTGAACATTCTGTTTCTCCCTTCTGCATCTCCTTTTTATCTCCTTTCTTCCTGGACAGCATTTAGTCCTAGTACACATGTCCAGGATAAACAAAACGTTTTCTGCAACCATCTTGACCACTTTCTACCTTGCTGAAAACACTTTTCCTAACCTCAATTTGGGACCATTATTCTCTGGCTCTCACGGTTGAGGTCACTGTGTAGGGGTAAATGCTCATGATGAAGGTATACACATGGTGGGTGTTGCTGATATTTCTTATGACATTTCTGGGGTGTTAGCACAATGTCTGTGAGTGATGGCAAGGATCCTACCCAAGAGCATTGAGAAGACATTCAGAGTCTCCTTGGGGCTGGGGAGCCATGTGGAGCTGCTGCTGTCTGCTCATTGGCCTGGCAGGCTGGGACTCACTGTGCTCCCCCTGTTTGATACCACATTGTATTACTGCTGTCTGATTGGGCTTGCACTTCTCCTGACAACATTTGCATCCCAACCATCTCAGCCTTGTTTTCCATTTTACTTAAGAAAGGAAAGGCAGTTTGCTCACTACTTGTGTCTAAGGGAACCAGTGACCATGCTGTTCGTTCGTTCTCTGTCTCTGTCTCTGTCTCTCTCTTCCCTTCCCCTCTCTCCCCAGTCACTCCCTCCCTCCTTCCCTCCCTCTTTTCCTTTCTCTTCCTCCCCCCCTCCCTGCACGTGTGTGCATGTGTTTCTCTCTGTGATGTGTATGTCACTCTCTCACACAGATAAAATTCGGGATAATGCTTCTTCAATCTTCAATAATGATGTAGTGGGCTGTATTACATATTTTCCTGTTGCTGGGATAAAAACAGGATAACCAACTTACAGGGGGGAAAAAGACTTTTATTTGGATTTCAGTTACAGAGGACTGAGAGTCCATCATGGTGCAGAGGCATGACGGCTAGCCCAGCAGACGGATCAGGAAGCTGAGTGCTCACATCTTCAAACTTCAAGCAAGAAGCCGAGAGAACAAACTTACAATAGCTGAGGCTTTTTCCTCTCACTCTTAAAGCCAGATTCCAATGGCACACTTCCTCCAGCACTGTTGTACCTCCCACATCTCCCCTAACAGTGCCACTCAGTGGAGAACAAGCATTGAAATACCTAAGCCCATGGGAAACAGTCTCCTTCAAAACACTAAATGGCTCCCTTTGCATTCTGGTAAACTTATGACCTAAGAGTTATCATATGTTACCTGGGCTTCCATCACTTTGTCTACGCATTAACCCAATGTGTACCTATTGGCCATAACTGTTGACTTTAGAATATGTGTGATAACCAGGCTAGTTGTGTTATATTTTCATTCTGGGAAGGTTTTAAGGGGCAATTGATGGGTCGGGTCTTTCCTTAGCAGCCCAGGTATATACAATAATTATATTATTATATTCCCATGTCCTGAACAGTATTCCTAAAAAGAAAGGACCTCATCCTTCTGAAATATGAAAGATTCTTTTTATTCGTATGTAAACACACATTTTTGGGTTTGATCAACTTAGATTTGAACCCTGAATCTACTTTTATTTTTTATATGTGACCTTTGTTCAAATTACTTAGCAACTTTGAGACTCAGATTTTATACCCATCATGGCTTATATCCTTCTGTTATTTATGTTCTCTCTCTCCTTCCCCTCCCCCCTCCAGTAATGCCCTTTCTTTCTGATGCTAAATGCTACCCCAAGTGGTCCTTTTGCTATTTCTTGTATTTCCCAGTCTTAAGCATGGAGTGGTAAACTGGAGCACTCTGAGACTACTTCTTCACTGTGGTAGTTTGAATAGGAATAGCCTCCAAAGACTCTTGTGTTTGAATGTTTGGCCCATAGGGAGTGGCAATATTAGGAGGTGTGGCTTTGTTGGAGGAAGCATGTCACTGTGATGTGGGTGGGCTCTGAGGTCTCTTGGCTCAAGCTATGCTGAGTGTGGCACACAGCCACCTTTTGCTGCCTGCAGATCAAGATGTAGGACTCTCAGCTCCTCTCCAGCACCGTGCCTGCCTGCAAGCTCCCATATTTCCCACCATGATGATAATGAGCTAAATTTCTGAAACTATAAGCCAGTCTCAATTCAATGTTTCCCTTTATAAGTATTGCCACGGTCATGGTATCTCCTCACAGCAATAGAAACTGTTCCTAACTAAGACATTCACAAAGTTGAGTCTCATTCTTCTGGGAGTCAAGATTTCCCCTTGTGCTAGCCAGTCTTTATACCACTTACATAAACACATTGAAGGAAGAAAGATTTATTTTCATTCACTGCTTCAAAGATTTCTGAACATCATGTTTGATGGTTTGTTTTAATTTCCAACTTGACACAGTCTAGAATCACTTGGAATGGGGTTCTAAATGAAGAGTTGTCTAGATGAAGTTGATGTGCAGGCGTGGTCTGTAAGGGATTATCTTGACTACATTAATTGAAGTAGCATGACCTTACCACTGTGTACAGGACCACTCCATAAGAAAAGGATTCTGAACTCTCTAAAAGTGGTGAGCACTAGCATGTATGTATTAATCAATTGCTCAGCTTTTGACTTTGTGTGTAATATGACCAGTTGCTTCTAGCTTTTTTCTTCCTTGTTTGTAATGATGGACCATGACCTAGAATTATGAGGTAAATAATTCATAGTTTCTACATGAAGTTGCTTTTGGCAAAGCTGAGACTGCTGTAGAGGGTGTAGCTGAGGAGAGCAATTCACACCATTGTGGCAACTCAGGAACACAGAGAGAGCGTGTCTGTGCTAGTGAACATTCTCCATTCTAATAATATCTCTTCTAATCCCTCTATGCTTAAGAGTTTTTGAGATAATGCTGCAGATTTTTAAAATCATCTCTGGAAATGTCCTCAACGACACACATAGAGGAATACTTTACTTATTCCCTATGCATTTTTGATCTATTAAAGTTGGCAGTTCCCCACCATAGCCCTCTCAGCCCCTCTCCAAACATGCCCACAGTTTCAGTGACCAATACTAGAGAAGGTAATCCATTAGAGAGTTATTAAGAAACCAGATTCTGGGAGTGGGATTTCAGAATAAGTTTGGGGAGCTTGTACTTAAGATAATGGGAAAGATAATTGTTTTGTAATTAAAATTTGATATCCTCCAAACACTTGTTTAGAAACTTAACTAAATATTTTTTGAAAAGCAAACTATTATAGTTCAAAAATAATTTTCCTAAGTGAGAAATCTTTTTTTAAATAAAAGCAAAGAAATACACTGTCATAGAACAAATAGAATACTTTTAAAGTCAAAAGTTACCTTTCTGCCTCAATAATGATCAGCAGGGTACAATAACCCTAAGGATATAGTAGTGACACACATACCATGGTAGTAACCAACAGCCCTTCAAATGGACTTAACCCTTGCTTAATAAGAGACATGCTAACATGGACAGGAGACATCTTTGGAGGCCTGAACCTCTCACACAGATCTATAATCAACTGAGAAATTTGGGAGGGGGAGAAGTAACTTTCTCCAGGGAAGAACATGCCAACTGGTTATCAAATTACCCAGTGGTCATCTCGGAAAACATATATGCATAAGAAACTTATACAGACTAGGTAGGTTATATTTACATATTTAGAAATGAGTATATGTGTGTTTGTGGGTGTACACATGTGTGTATATAACAATTAGTGATAAAAGAGGCCATGAATTTAAAAATGACCAAAGAAAAGTATATGGGAGGATTTGGGGTGAGGAAAGAGAAGGAGGAGATGATGTAATGTATTAGCCTAAAAATTAAAAAAAAAAAATGTGTGTGTGTGTGTGTGTGTGTAAAATAAAGTTATGGTTCTGGTGGGGCCTAATTCTTTTAAATGCTATTTTGATAATTCTATCAGTAATGCATTGTCTTGGGTTACAAACTATATAAAGACATATGACTATATGTCATTTCACAAATAACCCACTATTTGGGCTAATTTCTAAATTTGGAAGAAACTCAATTATATATGTGTTATGCACATACACACACATACACATTTGTATGTAGATATATACTGTGCAGAAGCATAATGTTCTTTTTGTTCCTGACTGGCCACCAGAGACTGAGCCAGGTGTCTTGCCAAATATACTAGACGAATGAGCTGTCCTTAACTGTATTCCCAGTCTTCTTTGAACTTCTAATTTTAAGAAGATTCTCACTAAGTGCCTATCCTAGTTTAGAACTGACTCTACCTACAGTCAGGTGGGCCTTAGACTTGTGATCTTCCAACGTGAGCTTTCTGTAGTAGCTAAAATATGGGGTCTGTGCTCCCAGATCCAACTGGTTTAAACACTTTATTCTGACAGCCTTTTACCACAAATTGCTGAAAGTGGCTAGATCTATTTGTGTGTGAAGTTTTACTTTTTAATCTGTCCTCTATTTAAAACAGAAAATGTTGTACTGTCCTGGTAGTTGTAAAGCCAGGGGGTCAAGCAGTTGATTTTATAGGAATTAAACAATATTGGGCTGAAAGAGAGGCAGAGGACATGGATATGGTTCTTCCATGAAGTACTATGAAAGGTGATGCCCAAGGACATTTGCACTGGTTAGCCTTCAGCCCCCTTTTCCTTCTGTTGATCACTGAATGTTAACATCAAGGATGGATTCAGATGCCCATTTTTGTAGGCACAATTCAGTATTTTTGAATAGCTGCACCCAGAAAGAGCCAGTTAAGGCATAAGTAGCCTATAACAGTTGTGTTCAATTTTTCACTCTGCTTCTTAGAGCCAAATGTATCATGTCGAACTTACTATCTGCCTATGTCCTTTCCCAGAACAGCCAGTCTAAGCTTTTTTTTCTGTTATTACTTGGAACATTATATTCAGGCTAATTCTGAATTCTGCTGTGTCTAGTTTAAATTGACCTGGCTAAAAACTAAACTTGGCTCTTAGAATCCAGATGAGCTGTGTTTTTCCAAAGTGTCTAACCTGTCTGTCCATGCTTACTCACTTTAAAGGGTTTGAGGAAGATGATTGGAAGTGGATCTTAGCTGGTACCATTTTCCCTTAGCTAAGCTCTATCTTTCCTTCTCTCTTCTTGGCCCTCTTGGTGACTCATTTCTGCTCTCTTCACAACTTCTCCCACCCTTGAAAATCTGTGTAATTATTTTTTTATCAGCACATTTTACACTTCCAGGTTGTTAATAAATACGTTGAAGGAAATTAGTGCTAGATTATTAGCTAGAATCAGATTCTTAAGGCAGCAGCTATTAACTTCATCAGAGGCTGAGAAATGACCATTGATTTCTGCTCCCAACTTTCTGTTTCTTAAACCAGGTCTAAAAAACCCACAATGGGACTTTATATTGTGCTTTGCCGTTCGTGGTCACCAAATTTTCCCCTGTAACAAGTCACTAAATTATTTCAGAAGCCTCAATTAAAAAATAATTATTGTACTCATTGTCTCTTCAGTTCCCTTTTTTTCCAGAGGCATGCCTAGAAAATTCTCTAAGTGAAACAATCAGTATAATACAGAAAATAAGCATGTCTTTTTAATGGAAAACATATTCTGAAGGTGCTCAGCACAATTGTTGCCATCCTGTATTCCTAGAATCCCCCCAGGTTGCACATGTTAAAGCCAAGGAAGGTCTGTTTTGTGGCAGGCTTCCAAGGCGGGGTAGTTAATGTGTCCCTGAACCCCCAGCTAAGGAAGCAGAAAAACAGATTTATAGACCTCATGCTTTCCCCAAAGATCCTAGAGATAAACACAGCCCAGGGCATTTCGAATGTTGAATTCACTATACCTCACAAAGGTTTCTGTAGCATCATGTCTATATAATATGAAATTCTGCAGCAGCCTGTGCGTCTTCAATCTTTGTCACTTTTTTATCTAAGAACATCCTAAACCCGAGTGCCTGGATTTAGAAAAGAGAAACGTTTAGGATGGAAACAATCTTGGCATGGCTTTATGACAAGTGATATCTCTTTCTAGGCATCAACATAAATTTGACTTGGAGCCAAAAGACATTTCCAGTGAGAGATCAACACAAGCATGGATACCAGTGTGTGGTGCTGATCCTGGCAAACAGCAGGAGTGAGAAGGTTGGTGTAGATAGAATAATAAGCCCCTTAAGTCTTATCAGAGCCTTCCCTGAATCACCTTCTCCCACTGTTCGAACAGCCTAGGGGATGGTAGCTCATACAAATTCCACAAATCTTGGCTTCTACTTCAGACTTGGTTTTATTAACTAGTTGAATTCAACCCACAACAGTTATGACAGGGTGACTGTTAGAGTTGCCAGTGCTGTGGAAATGCTTGAAAGGAACAGCTGAAAGAAAGATTTGCTTTGGTTCACCACTCTTAGAGACTCTAATCCATGGTTACATGGTCCTGCAGATGGGCAGAGCATCATGACAGAGAAGGTGGAGTTCAGTAGTGTGGTGTCATTCTCAAAAGTTTCACTTTTGAACAGTGCTCCACTGTGAAGTAAGCTTTCAACATATGAGCTCTTGGGGATATTTCATACCCAAACTCTAAAGTCTGCTTGCCTGTCTTGTGTTATCTTTAGGTGAGGACCCTAGTTTTTTTCTATAGAGCATTAATGAGGTGTTTGTGCCTCTTTTCAGAGGCTACTGATGTGCATATCTCTGTCTCTAGCTGATGTGACTGCATCCTTAGTCAGTGTTGTGCCCTCACTCATCTGTCTGTCATTATTTCTCCTGAGGGTCTAAAAATTCCTTGTAAAATTGTTAGGGCTTTCTCTGAGGCAAGTCTGTGAAGCTGTATAATCTTATTATATTGATAGAAGAAAGAGAAAATTTTAAAGATTTGTTTTTATAAATTGACACAGAAATAGAGTGCAAGACAGCACCATTGCTGCCTCTGTTGAATCCCAGTGACCTAGCACAGAGATCTTCCCAAATATCCTTCTGAAAGTACAGCTGTTTCCTGGCAACACCACCATTACAGTGAACCAAAGTCAATGACAAGAATGGGGGTTTCCAAGAGAATTCATTGTCCAGAGTGATGGAAGTTTTCACTAGTTCTACTTAAGCCTTATATTGGGAAAGTGTGTGGTGAGGTACTGAAATTTTAGTTTCCATGCTTTTATTTGTGCAACATCCAAAAAAATTCTTTAAAGGATTTTACTTGAGCCCTAACCACTCATCACCCCTAATATCTATTCTGCACTTGAAAGGTCCATGTTTAATAATCAGATACGTTCTCAGGAAGTGCAAGACCGATGCTAGAGAGTAATAATTGCTGCTGGTTTGGCTTCTAGGTCTCTTAGTCAGGCTGGCTTCCTTCCTCCTTTATTTCTGTTCCTCTTTTCTCTGCTTCCAGGACATTGTTCACTATGAAACAAAGTGGATATCAATCCAATACGTGCGATTAATGAGATAATCTCACTAACTCAAATTATGACCAAATTGGTGAGGTTTTGTGTCAACTTGACACTAGCTAGTCCTCATCAACAAGAAGACATCTAATGAGAAATAACTTCTTCCATTAGATTGGCCTATAAGCAACTCCATGGGCCATTGTCTTGATTAACGATGATGTGGGAGGGCCTTCTATAAAGTGGTATAAGAAAGGTGCCTGAGGAAATCAGGGAGAATAAGCCAGTAATACACAGCATTCCTCTGTGGTTCTGCTATATCTCCTGCCCCGGCTTCCCTCCTCAATGGACTTAAATGTGGAAGTGTAAGCTAAATAAACACTTTTTTTCCCAAGATGATTTTAGGTATGGGCTTGATCACAGGAACAGAGGGCAAATTAGGACCATAACCAATATACAATCTCAGGTCTGTCATGGACTTCCTAGACAAGGTTAGGGGAGACAAATAGAAATTACTTTAGGCTTAGTTAATGATACATGTCAGTGAAGTTTGAATGTTCCATTTCAATTGCTTACTGGGTGATTAATTAAAGTTATTGATCTCTTTATATATATACTTCAACCTTAAAAAAATACATTGAGTGGCCAAGAGAAAGATGCCTCTTGATTGGAACTACCTGGAATGAACAGCTACCATAGAAAAGGGTGTTTTAAGAACTGTGTACTGCCTAGTTGGTTCAAAAGTCTGTATTATTATTTACACTTTAAAGATGAGGAGACATGGTTAGAAATTGCTTAAGAAATCACAGAGAACTCATAGCAAACATTAGTTAAGCCTGCATTAAAGTCAGCTTAGAGTCTGCACTTTCTAATTAGTTGCCTCCTCCCTGCTGTCTGGTCCAGTTCTAACATCACGTGTGTGTGTGTGTGTGTGTGTGTGTGTGTGTGTGTTGCTGATCCTAGTGGAAGTGGATAAGACACCGAAGCAGTTTTGTTTTTTTGTTTTTGTTTTGTTTTTTTCCTGCACTCTGACACTCTGGATTTCCTTGAGGGAGATGTAAAGGCATCCCTTCTAGGAAACAAGGCACAAAGGCACTAGCCTCATGTTGTCATCTACATGAGACTCCCAGTCATTGCCACATGGACTTCATCGTGGCCCATCGCTTGTCTTCATGAAGATACACCACACTGCCGTATTTTCAACAGCTCTGAGTAGATATGAAGGAGTAATACACATCTAGTTTCAATCCTTCTGTTTATCACATGGTGCTTAATGTAATCTTTTGCAAGGGGTTTTTGTGCATTTGCATTTAGAAAGTTTTTGTTTGGCACTGTGTATCTCTCTGTGGTTATAGTTCATCATGTCATATCTGAGCCATTGGGGATTTGTTATGTATGTATTATTTAGAATGTTCTAAAAGTTCTCAGACAACATTGCCAGGGTTTGCAATGCCATTTATGCCTCATATCTATTTGTTTGTTTACTTTTTGCTATCACTTGTTCTCAGGAAGAAAGTACTGATGCTGAGAATGTGACAGGATGGAGGTGGGATAGGTAAACTTAGTCTGAAAATTTCAGCTTATGAGGAAGAAAAATTGCTTTAATTAATATGTCCCCTAGGACATCTAAGATCATGTAGGGCAAGCTTATCACAGTCAGGACAGTGCCTACCTAATTACAGAGATACTAAGGTAAAAATCATGTAAGTCAAGCAGCCTCACATTCATAATCAAACATGTACCCCAATTATGTATGTATCTGGACCTCATCTTTCTGTTCATAATTTTGGGGGAGACTTTGTGACTGAACATTGCAACCAAAAGAATTGCCTTCCTCAAGAAATATGCAAGCAGGCATCTTGTCACATTGGTTAGCTGAGCAGATCTGTGCTGGTTTAGGCTCTGGCTTTTCCCCTGATATTAGTTCAAGATGCTTTCATCAAAATTCCTTTGTTTGTTCTCCTGGTTTAATCTTTAAAGAAGAAGGCAGGAGCGCATGAATTTAGTAAATATTGTTTAGCATACAAGTGTGGCATAAGAAGACATGATTCATTTTCATTCTTAAATGCTTCTATGCTTTGATAAAACTTATAAAAGGACTTTATAATATAACTTTGCAGTTTTCAGTGGTAGCTAGGCATTTTGCGGATACATAGACATGGACTTGCATTGGTTTAAAGCCATAGCTCCTGATAGAGTCCTGTGAGATTTAGAAGCACGTGGTTTTCTTTCATCAGGTGGAGTAATGCATTGAAGAATGGCAAATTATAGTTTACATTTCTTCTTCTGCCCTCCCAAGCAAAATAAAACACAAATGCTATAGGAATAAACAGTAATGTAATTTCATATAACAATTTATAATGCATATATTAAAACATAATGCAGATATATTGAGTCACTGAACAGGTCTTAACAAATTCAATAAAATTGAAGTCACATCAAGTATCTTTTCTATTCACAATGATACAAGACTAGAAATCAGTGACAGGAACAGAATTGAATATTTTCAAATACACTAGAATAAACGACATGTTTCTTTTATAGCAACCAGGTCATAGGATAAATAAAAAGAAATAAACATGTATATTAGTACAATACAAATGGAAACATGACTAACGGTGCTTAAAGGATGCAGCCCAAGCAGTTCTAAGAGGGAAGTATAGTGCAAAGTGTCAGTGGTGTGAGCAAATGACAGAGATCCTAAGTGAACAGTTTACCCTCATGCCTTAAGAAATTAGAGAAAGGGAAGCAAAAGAAATGTAAAGACATAGGAAGGGAAGAAGTAATAAACATTAGAGCAGATATAAGTGAAACAGAGACTAAGTCGTCAAAGATGAAATCAGAAAGTAGAGGGTTTTTTTTTAATGCTCAGTAGAATTGATAAACGTCTATTAAATTAAGAAAAAGAGAATTAAGACTCAAATCAGTCAGAAATCAAAGTAGAAACATTGGAACTGATAACACAGATGTACTAAGTCTCATGGGAAGGCACACTGAACAGGTACAAGTCAAAATATTGGCATAAAAGAAATAGATAAAGTCTAGACATAAGCATGGATTTGACCATGAAGATATAATAATAACATGGTAATCAAGAACCTCTCAGCATTGAAAATCAAGCCCCCAAACCAAACCAGTTAGTTTCATAAATAAATCCTACCAAATATCTAAGGAAGAATTAGTACCAGTCTTTCTCAAAATCTGCCAAAAATTTGAAGAGGAAGAAACATTTCCAAATTGTATTTTATGAGGCCAGTTTCACAATATAGAATGAAATCAGAACAATATGAGAAAATGAAACTATACTCCCAAATCTTTGTTAAAAAAAAAATAGGTGCAAAAGCCACAGTCATACACTAACAGAGTCCAATAGCATATTAGAAAAATCATAAACACTATGATCAAATGGTATTTTTTTAAGATAAAAGAGGATGGTTGAACATAAGGAAATCATTAAGTCGGTATACCATATTAACAGAATAAAGAGTAAAGTCCTTCTGAGCATCCCAATAGAAACAGAAAAGCATTTTGCAAAATTAAAACTGCTTAATTGTGTAAAAAAAATAGATTTAGAAGGACTGTACCTCAATAAATGAAGTGATATCTTTTTGTCTCACAGATAATATTAGATGCCACAAAGACAAGATACAAGCTTCCTATTTAAGATCATGAATCAGTCAAGGGTATATATTTTTATCACTTCTAACTAACAGAATAACGCCAACCCTAGTAAATAGCAACGAGGCAAAAAAAAAAAAAATGAATTCCAACTATAAGGAAACACTAAATCATCTAAGTTTGCATGTGGCATGCTCTTATAAATGTTGCCAGGAGTGGATGCTTAACTGAGCCACCTTGGGACCTTGAGACGTTGGGACCTCCTGCCCTTGCTGGGGAGGAGATAAAGTGATGGGGAGAAGAGTGAGTGGTGGGGAGGGGCAGGGGGGAAGGGAGCTTGAACAAGGATATACACAGATTAAAAAATATGACTTTATTCATAATAAATAAAATAAAAAATTGCTCTAAATATTTTTGTTTAAAATTTTTCAACTAACAAATTAAAAATTTAATTCAATCAAGATACAAAGTACAAAGTAATATGTAAGATTATTTATGCCTCCAACACCAACAAAAAGCTGTCCAGAAAGGAGCTAATGAACAAAGCATAATTTACAATGGCTTAAGAAAAAATAGATTTGACTAGTAAAGTAAAATATTTATGTGCTGAGAACTATAAAACATGAATTTGAACATACAATTAAATCATAATATATCCTGTACTCATGAACTAGAAGGATGCTTACTGTTAAAATGTTCATAGTGCCTAAAGCAATCTTCACACCAAACCAATTCTTATTACAATGTCATTAATATTTTTATTAAAAAAAATCCAAAAATTGTATCTAACCATTCAGGGTCATGAAAGACCAGATCTCTGAGAGGAATAAAGCAGGGCTCACTCTTCCTGGTGGCAAACTGTATTACAAATAATTTTATAAAACTGACACTTCCATAAAAACAGATACATAGTACAATAGAACAAACACAGTCAAGAGATAATGTCATATCTATGTGTTCAAATTTTCTCAAACAAGGGTGCCAAGAATCCACAGTGGGGAAATGACAGTATCTTTAAAAGTATTGGGGAAACTAGATAGCCACACTGAGAAGAATGAAATTGGATTTTTATCTCATTCTATGCACAAAAAAATGAACTGAAAATGAACAAAAGACTTACATATGGAACCTGAAATGGTAAAACTTCTAGAAGAAACCTTGGCAGTGGTCTTATCAACGACTTTAAAATTATATACCACCAAACCCACAAGCAACAGAACCAAAAGTAAATAAGTGGGACCAAAACCTACTGCACAGCAAAGAAGGTAATAAAATGGAAAGGCAGTTGATGAAATAAGAGAAGTCATTTTCAACCCACAGATTCTATCTTAAATGGATTAGTACCAGAAATATTTAGGGAAGTCAAACAAATAAGGCCTCCTTGCTGAAAACAAAGAGCTCAGTTAAAAATAGGCCAAAGATATGAATAAATATTTATTAAATGGATACGTAACTAGTAACTAGCCAACAAGGTGTTAAAAAAAAAGTTCATCATCAATCATGATCAGAAGAATGCAATCAGAGCCACTTGGGTTATCACCTCACTCATGTAAGGATGGCTCTGTTAAATGATGCCAGAGATCACAAGCATTGGCCATAGTGTGAAGAAAAGAAGCCTCCCCCCAACTCTGATAACGGAATGTAAAATAGTGCATCATTCATAGAAAGTTCTTCATTATTCATAAAAAACCAGAACTGTTGCATGAACTAACAAATCTACCTAAGTACCCAGAAAAATAAAAAAAAAAAAAAGAAATCAATAGATTCAAGAGGCACCAGTGCATTGTATCATCATTCACAACAGCCAATAGAAACAAGCCAAAAAATAGATGAATGAACAAGCAGAAGAGCAGTTTGCAGATACAATGGAAACTATTCAAACACCTTTCAGAGAAGGGCATCCTGTCACAGTATGTAAAACAAGCCAGATAGAGACAAACTGAATTATCTCATTTATATGGAATGTGGAATCTAAACACTGGAACCCACAGAAGCAGAAAGTATAGTGGTGGCTGTCAGGGGTTAGGAGTTAGAAAAAGAAAGAGATATTTCTCAGGTCAAGCATTGGGAGCCTTTGGATATGAAAGACATAGATTTGGAGAGTTTAATTTACACTGTGGTAACTAGAGCTAAAGATACTGTATTATAAAATTGAAATTTGCTGAGAAAGATCTTATAATGTTTCTACCACATAAAACTGTATTAATTCTGAGAGATTATAGGAGTGTTGATTAATTTGATGGTAGTAATGATTTTACTATATATCAAATCACCATGTCGTGTATTTTAAATATCTACAAATGTTGTTTGCCAATTGTTTTTCAATAATTCCAGAAACTATTACCCTATAATAAATAAACATCAATTGCTTAAACAATAGAAAGTTCAGTGTAGAATAAATTTTATGTTCTTTATTGAATGTATCTTTGTTGTTTATCTGAGTAGTTCTAGCTACTTCTCTAAGCACCTGCATTTTCACATTGAATAAAAAGCAATCTATGGCGGTGGCTTCTCCTTGGAGCAAAGAACAGAGTGAACAAACAAATGTGTCTTGTGTCAAGTGCTTCAGTTATAATCAAGCTAAGGGAAATGAGCAACAAGGAACCTGATAGGTGGCTCCAGAATTGATCAGCATTCCCCAAAACATTGCTCATATTGACTCACAGATTCACAGCTCTTCATCGAGTTCTACTGACTTGAGCTTCCTAATGCTTTTATTTTTCTATTATTCCATTTGGTGTCTGCAAATATCTCATTGCTTCATCTCTGTACTATTGATCAGCTGTAAACTGTAATCTAAAGTTTCTGGCCTGGCTGCTTTCTACACCTGCAGACCCATAGCAGCTGCTTAGTCCCAAACAATCACACAAAACCTTATATTAATTGCAGACTGTTTGGTCTATAGTTCAGGCTCATTATGAACTAGCTTTTGTAAATTACCTCAACACATTTTTATTAATCTATGCATTGCCACATAGTGCCATGGCTTTACCTATGCCCTATTACATCTTGCTTCCTTGAGTGGTAGCCTGAAGCTTCTGTTTCATTCCACCCTTCTTCTCCATTATCTCTACTTGGATTTCCTGCCTGCCTCTAAGCTGTCTTGCCATATGTCAAAACAGCTTCTTCATTAACAAATGGCAATAAGTCACATTCACAGCACACAGAAAGACTTTGACCATCACTTCCCCTTTGTGTAATCAAAAAGAAATGTTTTAATTTTAACATAGTAAAGTTACATGTAACAAAAGAGCCATTAAGCAAGAATTACTCTTAAAATATCTAGCTTTTTGTATTAAGCAAAATTGAAGAAAATATTCTATTATCTACTTTAGCCTTATGAGTCCAAAGTTTTATATCTAATTTAACTTTTATTATAACTAAGGAAAACTATAACTATAGCTATCTAATCTTCAACTCTATCAAAGACCACAGAAGGATATAATATTGCCTGAGTAAATAGTAAATGCATTGCAAGCCACCTTCAAATTCTATAAATGACAGAGACATCTGGCTAACTAGACAGTCACCCAAAGTTCCTTTGTAACATTGGACATTCATCTTCAGCCTACAGGCATAAAGTCTCCGGCACATAGTAAAGCAGGAAATTTGAAAGACTGCTGTGCCCATTCTGGCATAGTTTGTCAGTTGTTTCTTGCTATGTTCTGCAGGATGTCTGGCAGTCTCTGTGAAGCAGAAACCTGAAGGACCATCTTGGCTTGTTCTGCCAAAGTTCAGTGGTCATTTTCCCATGGGTCGTGCATGTCTAGTCTATGTAGCATACTGTCGAGTATTCAGGGCAAGAATAACCTCTTTCCCATTGGCCAACCTTTGCCACAAAGAAAGTAAACTACCCATGGATTTTTCTTTGATGCCCAATTGAGGTAGATTCATGATGCCAAGAGTAGACATATTTCGCTGTCCAGAATAGTACAAGTTCTTAAAATATTTTAAATGTCATTGGTAAGTTTTGAACATTACCAATCTAATTGAAGTATATCTTTGTGTATCTAAAAACTTAACTGATAGGACTATAAGTAGATTATCATAGGTGATTATTAATTTGCATTTATTATATATTACAATTTTAAAGAACTTGTATAAACATCTTAAACAAAAAAATTAAACTTAAGTCTGTAACAATAAACTGAAATCCATACCAATATAAACTTTTTGAGATTAACAGTCGTTTTTTTGGATCAAAGTAGATTCAATAATCTATCTGTTTTATCATTTCTATATCATATTCCCTTTTCTTTCCCTAGAAAGAGATTGATCATGACCATTAACTATTTATAATGAGAAACATCTATAAACAATATTTTGGAAATTTGGGCATAGCTTTCCATAATACTTCCTGCTGTTTGGGGACCCTAGCAATCTTATGGGGATCCTAAGAAAATTCAGAATCCTGGTTAAATCCTGACTGTAGTAGTTGGTGAGTCTGCATCATCTTAGTCAGTTGCCTTCAGGGGGGTCTTGGTCTTTCAACCCATATTAGCCTGAATGGAAATTAACCACCGGCTATCATCTTCTGTGGAAACAAAAGCAAAACCTCTTTTCTAGAGCAATGTATCCTTAGACCCAAATTTCAGCCAAAATATGTGTTAGTTATCAGCCTTTATAATCAAATGTCTTTCTGCAGTTAGCTCACTGACAGTTAAAAAATTAAAAGAAAACAGTAATATACAGAATCCAGAGTTTGTGTATTTTCCATCTTTATGTGGCTTATTGTATTATTACTCTATTTCTCTTTTTAAGTACTTTCTCTACCTCTTTTCTTTCCTCCCAAGCCTACATATTTTTTTAGACACATTGAAACCCTTGAGAGATTGTCTCCATCTGAATCTGCTTTCGTGTGTATCTGTAATTATTTTTTAACCAGGAGAGTTTTTAAGTTACTAAACTATAGAGCTAGGACTGAAGTGCTGCTGACTATGCCTTACTCCACTTTAAGAGCTAGCAGAGTCACACTTAGCTCCCCAATTCTGGGAAGCAGTATCAAATTGCATGGAGCTGTTTTTTAAGACCAAGGATGTGCTCCTAAACCTGAAAGCAGTGGCTGGGAGAAACCTTTTTGTACCACATCCATAAGAGAAACTGTGGCAATGTGCTCATGGTGGTTGGCAGTTGGCTACATCTTTCAGGCATCTGCTGTGAGATACATCTGTAAGCTGCTGCTGGCATGAGACTAGAAAGCCTAGTATTGCTCTATTTCTCTGTATTCAGAATCTTTTTAAAAGCTTTTTTCATTGCCCAATGGTAGATGTCATCTGTAGGCTAAAGTTTCTGGCCCAGCCTAGCTCCAATGTCTGGACCTGCAGTTTTGCAGCTGTTTAGTCTCAGATAATCACACAAAGGTTTATATAAATTACAAAATGTTTGGTCTATGTCTCAGGCTCATTATCAACTAGCTCTTATGAGTTAACTAAACTCATTTTCATTATGTATTGCCTCATGGCTCTGTGGCTTTACCTGTGTCCATTACATCTTGCTTGCTTGGATGGCAGCTTGCAGCACCTATCTGACTCTGCCATTCTTCTCCTTTATCTCCTCCTGAATTTCCCACCTGCCTCTAAGTCTCTTGCCATAGGCCAAAACAGCCTCTTTATTAACAAATAGCAATAAAGAACATTCACAGTGTACAAAAAGACATCCCACATCAGTAAGCTGTTCTCAATTAATTGTGTCAGCGGTCTTCCTGCACCAAGTAGACTTTTGGTTCTTTACATCTCCCTATAGCATTCCTTGGTTTCTCTTTAGCCTTCCTTGGACCTGTCTCTCTTCAGCATCTACTAAAGCCTACTCATGTCTTCCTCTTCTTTTATTTGAGTTTTGTTCTGTGGAACACAGTTTCTGCGCACTAAGCTCTTACAAACATATGATCTGAAAGTGTCTCATTGAGCACTTGGCATTTGGGATTTGGAGGCATGGGAATTTCAAGTTAGAAATACATTTTCATTGAAATTTGGGGGGATGTCTCCACATCATCCTGTTTTTGGTAATGACTGGAAGATATGGGTTACAAGCTACACCTTATATCTCTGAGTCCTTTGCATGTACCTTGTTTTGACCACCCATTCCAGAAATTTCTGATACTTTTTCTATTATATATTTCAAGACAATCTCAAAACTATATAAAAGGGTGAAGATATTTTATGATTCAATGTAATAGGCTTCATGATGATTTCTTAATGTATTGTATGCATGTGGAGATACATGCATGATGCCTACATGTGCTTACTCACATATGTTTGTGTGAGATCTAGGTGGTTCTTGCCTCAGTGATTTTATGGAGATCAGAGGACAGCCTTGGGTCTTCTCTTGCCTGCCACCTTGTTTGAAATAAGGTGTCTTTTTATTCACCAAAGAGTATGCCACACTAGCTGGCCTATATGCTTCTAGTAACTTTTCTGTCTCCACATCCCATCTTGCAGTAGGAACACAGGGATAATAGAAATGTGCTACCTGACTGACTTCTATATAGATTCTGGGCATTTGCACTCAGGTCCTCATTTTTATTAGGCAAGCATTTCCCCCCAACCCCCTCTGTAGTACTTCTAAAGCAAAAACAAATAACAAGAAGATTTTTTTTTTTACTCTATCTCCTGTTTGTCCTCTGTCCCTTCTAAAATTCTTAATATTTAGATTTTGAAACACTCTGCACTTATCTAATTTTACATCATTCATGCTACTCACCACTTTGATTCTTTATTCTACCTTCTGGGATATTTTCTAAGGTTCTTTATCTATCCTTTCTCTGTGTTTTCTAATTTCTTGCCATATTTTAAGGTCTAGAGTACATTTCTTCCTTGAGTATTAACTTTATAGCTTACAGGTCTTATTTGAGGGATTAATGTCTCCTCTTATCTCACACTATTTTTCCACTTCTTTGATGTTCACTATGTCTTTTTGCCAAGTCCTTCTTGACTTGCTTGGGTCTTTGTCCATCTTTTATGTTGCAGCCTCCATAGGATGTCTGATGATCTTGTGTGTTTATTCAGATACAAGGCAAGGCATGGGAACCAGGGCCTTTCTGACTAGTAGCCTACACTCTGGAGAACTTGGACAGAAGCCTGAATTTTTATGAATGGTTCTCAGAAAGTTCACATATTTCTCTTGGGTTCTTTTGTTCCTTGGAAGGGGTTACTTTTGATGTTCTGCTTATAAAATATAAGCTTCTTTTTTCTCTTCTTTCTTGGAAGACAATGTAAAAAGAACTTCTCTCTGTTGGTATGTAGGATTTCACCCAAATCTGGTTTCTGCGGTGGCTGCTACCATGACTCAGAAGATGTCTGGTGTCTTTAAATCCAGAAGCTATTCTGATTCTAATTCTTTTGAAGAGTGTCTTTTTAGTCCTCTGCCAGGGTAGAGAGGGGATTACCTAGACAAAGAATCTCATATTAAATATAATTCTTTTAGGCCATCAGAGCTTGGACTCCTTTAGGTTCTTGTCTATAGGATTCTTGGTGAGGCACCAGACATTGATTTCAATCGTATTTCTGTGACCCAGAAGCTACAGATGTGGCCTGCCCATTTTGAAAGTACTAATGAGGCTGAGTATGTGCATTCCTCAGTGGGCCTTCCTTCTCAAGACTCATGTTTTGCTAGACCTTCAAGAAGTATGGCTTGTCATACTTTTCTAATATCTTTCATTTTCTTTTCTCAATTCTTATTCTGAAAATTTTCTTATTATTTTTTGTCTCTTTGGGTTATCAGTTTTGCCCCAGTCATTCATCTCATTTTTTTTTATCTTTTGTTCTTTATATAAGGACAGTTTTATCTTATAATTATTCCAAAATTCTGTCTTTAAAGTTGCTTTTTCTACTAGATATTACTTGTTTCCCTGTCTTTTTCTCCTATTTTTTAAATTTCACCTGAGTGTATATGCTCATATGTATACAAGAGCACATTTGTATGAAGCTGCATCATACGTGTGTATGTTTACATAAAGGCCAGAGATCAATTTCATATGTAATTTCTCTGAAATCATCTGTCTTCTTTGTTGATAGCCTATCTCTACTGGCCTGGAAATGGCAAATTTAGCTAGGGTGGATGACAAAGACATACATAGGATCCACCTTACTCTGTCTCTCCAGCACTGGGATTATAAGTATAGGCCACAATGCCTGGCCTTTTCATATGTCTGGACATTGGACTCAGGTCCTCAAGCACAGCAAGCATTTTGCCATCTGGACTATCTCCCAGGTTCCATTTTGCCTGTTTTTGTCTGTTTTGACTTTTTAGGTGTGCTATTTTTTATTTTGTAAATTAACACTTTAATTTATTAAAGGATGCTAATGATGCTATTATTTATCTGACTCCATTAGTTTCCTTACCCATTCAATGCTCTACTTTCTGCCTTCTTTGTCCTGACCACAGACAGGACTATGGGCTAGCAGCTTTCCATGGAACAGAGAAGTAGCATAAACTTTGGGATAACCAAAAGGAGGAGGATGTGCCCTGCAAAATCCAAATCTGTTTTATTTCACGAAGCTGTGGTGATATTTAATGCCTGGCAGTAGAGCATTCTGTTGACTAGAACAGCAGGGAAAAGCAAAAGAATTCAGTATTGTGTGCTCTGAGTTCAATTAAAGCCTTCTGTTTTCTGGCTTAACCTCATCTTCTGCTACTCCTGGGGTCAGAATAATGAGGCTTGCTGTAGTCTTGTGATATAGTTTTCTGTGCCATTTCTTATTTTTCTGTTTTTACTTGTACTGACAAATGAATTAAATGCTTTTTTAAAAAATCATACTTTCCTGTTATCTTAAAACCCCTTCTTACTGATTCTGGGTAAATTGTTTTGAAGTGTAGGCACACTGTCTTTTTCTGCTTGTTTTTAGCAACAGGCTGTATATGCTCAAATTCCATTGGAAGCCTGACTACATGAGAAGAAAGTCAGGGACTTATCATCCAATCTCATTAACATCTTTACTGAACCTTTCTCAGACGCAGCTACCACAGCTTCTGCAGTTAGGAGTCTGACCCCATGGCTATTGAGAACTTCTTTCCTTTTACACATAATTTCACAGAAAAAAAGTGATTCATTCTTACTGTAAATCTTAGCAGCTTCAGCATGTTTTTCTTCCCTTTTATTATTAACTCAAGACCTTTCCCCTCTAGAAAGAACATCACAGTCTCTGTTTGCAGTGTCTTAGTAGTGACACCACCACTCAGAAACTTGTGTGACCATGAGCACTGTGAGACTGTGGCTGTCCATCTGCTCTGTGTCTCAAGAGTGGACACTGTATGCAGTGAAGGTATGGTCAGGAAGTAAACACATGGTTTCCAGTTGGTGGAGCTGTTTGGGAGTGTTATGTACAGGCAGTGCCAATGGAGTAAGTATATCACTGTGGGGGAACTCTGAGGTTAAAGTCTTGTTTTAGGTCAAGCTCCCTTGCTGCTTCTCCTCCTCTTCCTCCTCCTCCTCTCCCACCTCCTCCTCTCCCACCTCCTCCCCCACCTCCTCCTCCTCCCTCCCTCTTCCTCCTTCTTCATCTTCTTTATGATTAAAGATGTGATCACTCAGCTTCCAACTCTTGCCCCCATGTCTGTCTGCGATTTGCTGTCATGCTTCTGCTCAGTCACGAGGGACTCTTATTACTCTGGAGCCATAGGCAGATTAAGCTCTCTCTTCTTTAATTTGCCTTTGATCGTGATGATTTTCCTACAACAACAGAACTAATGCAGTGGATATGATGGCAAAGAGATGGAACACAAAACAGAATGCTGGGTTCTGACTCAGTCATACTTCTCAGAACAATTAAAAAAACCAATGAACGTGCTTACTTCTGGAATTTTTCATTTAAGATTTTTTGACCACCTCTGCTCATTAACTGAATCTTTACTAATCAGGGAATGGTTTCCTGTAATTTATATAATTTTATTTTATGATATTTTCTATAGTGATGCACATATATATTATAATTTTTACTTTTCAGTTATGTAATTTTCAAAATAATAATTTCTCTGAGCATAAGGTAGATTAGATGTCTCTTGCTTTACCTAGTTTTCTATGGTATACTACTCATCATAAACAGTTTCCTGTGATAACATTTTCTGAGGAAAATTATTACTTATGTATTATTAGTTAAAGGAAAAAGCATCTCCAATATATCTCACAATGTTCCATTGAGTCAATCCAGAGAGAGGGAGGAGGAGGAGGAGAGTCCTTGTACTGCGGGCTTGGTGTGTGTCAGGGGGAAGATACGCATCTACAGAGAGATGCTGACTTGTTGATTCATCTATGGAATTCAAATTTCCACTGATCTCCTGGGGCTGACAAGCATAACTTTGAAATGAGGGCACTATGTTTTGATCAGCTAAGGATAAATAAGGAGCTGAAATCAGTTGTTTGAAGGAAATATGACTACAGGGCTTGCGTTTGATCAGCAATCTTCAGATTTTGAGGTGAAAGCAAGTTATCTGCATAAAACTCGCTGTTTGCTCTTTGCAAACTTTTTCTTAAAGAGTAGCAGTATTCATCAGGATGAGATTGTGAAACCATGGTTTAAGGAGTTTCACCTCTGGTAATCCAGATGAGGGGCGTGTCTCAAGATGTTTGCTATGCGCTCCCTCTTAGTTAACCTAATATAATTATATGTGTGTGTTGTGTATATATTATATAATTATATATGTATATAATACACATATATGTATTATATATGTATACACACATACCAGTGTGTGTGTGTGTGTGTGTGTGTGTGTGTGTGTGTGTGTGTGTGTGTGTATGTTGGGGAAAAGGAGTGTGCCACAGTGTGTGTGTGTCATGGTCAGAGGACAGTCTAGGGTGTCACCCTTCACCTTACACCCTGTTTCTGATAGGCTCTTCTGTTTTTAGCTGCTGTATATACTGGGCCAGGTGGCCCACAAGATTTGAGAGAGTCTCCTGTCTCCATTCCCCACACTGATACAGGATATTGAGATTACAAATGTGGGCTATGGTACCTCGAGTTACACTGGTTCTAAGGGTTCAGACTCAGGATCACAGTCTTGCATGGCTGTCTTCCCACTGAGCTGTCTTCCTAACCAGAGAACACACCATTTAAGGTGGCAAAGGGCACTGTGGTACTTCAACAATGGCCTCTGCCCATCACCATTTTCCTTCTGAAGATAATGAAGATGTTAAGAGATAGTGAGCTTTACTCAGTAGTAAAGAAACATGAATTCTGCAGGAAAGTGGGAGGGACTGGAAAGTGTTACATTCAACAAAGAAATCCAGCGTCAAAGGAACACATGAAGTTTGTGCCCTCTGACATTCAGCTCCCAGTTTCTAACCATGAAATATGAGTGTCTAGCTGCGAGTGAGTGTGAACAGGAGCAAAGGACCTGGAAAGGAGCTCCTGAGAAAGGCAGAAAGGATGGCTTAAGGGGGGGGGGGTGATCAAAAGCAAAATAGGATGAGATACTAACGTGGAAGGGAGACTGAGAGCGAAAGGGTACAGCCTGGTCAGGTGAGGGATGGGAGATGGGAAAGAAAGTCTCGAACATTAGAATAGTACATTAAATACCACTAGGAAGCCTTTTATTTTGTAACGTAACTAAATATATATAAATTATTGTTAAAGAAATGCAGTGAAGCCAATGAAGGGGAAAAAAAATGAGATTGGGTCCCAGGGGTATATGTTTGACGATCCTTCTGCTTCCTGTTTCTTTGAATGTCCCATCCTCTTCCTTGACTTCCTTTCTTCCATCATTGTAGCCACACATCACCCTGTGATGCACTTGCCATCTAAGTCATGCTCCTGGGTGCTGCATGATAGCAAGGAGACACACGCCTGTATACAACATTGCTGGACTCTGGTAAACTTGTTTTAATTGGATTCCACCAAACAGTGGTATCTACATTCTAGAGCTTTCAGCCATGGTGTTGGTAGACTAAGAGAGGAGAAGCAAACCAGGAAATCCTCCTTTATGCATGGAGTACTAGAAGCCTAGTGGGACATATACTAAGCTGGGCATATCCTCCTCTGCAGACATTCTTAGATAGTGGCTTACCAGGTTCAGTCCCCACACATCTGACTGTACTAATCAATATATGTGAGCAATTTCACTACAAGCTGAACAAATAAAACTGCCATAGCCATGTGTGGTTTCTGCATATCACTTTAGATATTTTTCTAGCGTTTAGATGCCCAGGGGAAGAGGTATATGGCTTTCTGAGGTTGGCTAGAGGACCATACTTTGACCAGGCAAAATTCCCTAAGATGGATTACAGGGACATAGATGGCCCTTGTTAGCTACCCCTTCACCCAGCCTCTGCCCTACACAGAGATCAGAATGCCAGATGCTAACTCTGCCTGGCTTTGGATTTGCTCTCCCCTGCCACTCTCCTCAAGAGGTACAAAATGCTGATGCAGTTGGGATCTCAAAATAAGTGATTTATAACTAAAATGGCCCTCTGCAGCGAAAGGTCTATGAGAGACGGAGGAATTTATTTGCTGAGTTACTATGCAAATTTCACAATTAAATCTTAACTCAGCTCCTGAGGGAATACCAAGGATTACTGAAGGCAAGGAGATTTGATGGGATTTTTGAAGGCGGGAAGAGGGAGCCAAGAAGCAGCCGGGTACCCTCTCCATTTCTCAGCTCTACTCCACGCGGGTCGCAGAGGGAATTAGGGTGGAGAGGAAGTAGAACAGGGGATGGAGTCAGGGGAAATGCAAAGAAACCCACTTTCTTATTTGTAAAACTGAATTAATGAATTTTTTACAAATATGCATCTCCATAGTGTGCTGTCCATGGGGAGAAGCATGTGGAGATGCACAGCCACTTATGTATTCTTTTATTCCTTCCCTCTGAGCCTCGTTCCCCCTTTTTCCTTTCTGTATCTTTCTCAGACTGGGGGATGGGCTTTCCTCATTCCTCATCTACCCCTTTCTCCCACCCTTTTTGACTCACCAGCTCTCTTAGCTAGATAGTTCTAGCAAGAGACTTATGTTTGACAGGCAGTCTCTTGGGTGTCTCCACTGAAAAGGCCAAAGCTCCCAGTGCACCTAAAATCCTTCCTCGCCTTTAAACAGCAGCACCTTCTCCTCAACTGAATGCAAATAGGAGTGTGTCTGGGCTCCATTGCTCATCCAGGCTCTGGAGCTTTTCTTAGCCACAGATTACTGACTTGTGGGGAAGGCTGTTAATGGACATTCATCCCTCCCACCCTAGCCCGTGGATGGATGACCAGCAGGCTTTGTCAGAGTCCATTTCCTATGGTCATTAGTCTGTCTCTGTCTTCTGCCTCTGTCTTCTGCGTCTTCTGAAAAGAGGACAAGCCCTCCCCCTTTTTCCCTACATTCAGCTGAACATGCTGACTGCCCTGGCTGACTGATAATAAACAGTGCTGTGATAACATCATAGCATAATATTACTGCTCATCCATAGCAGGAAGCTTATTTTCTCTGCTAGCAAAAGGTAACTGTAGCAGCCAGCATCATACACAGTCTAGCCATTGTCAGATGCAAGTAAGGTGTGGTGTGAGTTCTCTAGCAAATTTGTGAAGTTAAACATTCCCATGTTAATCAATGTTCTGTGACTATAACAAAGTCCCGCAAAGATATCAACACTTAAATAAGAATGGTTTCTTTTGATTCTTGGTATCACTCTGCGGTATTGCCCATATTGCTTCACAGCAGAATCTTTTCCAGAAAGATGTTGCACAGCAAACTGCTTAGCTCATAGTAACTTGGAAGCTCCCTAAAAATGGGAGGAAGGTACCAGGGTTCTGATAGATGCTTCAAGGACCTAAGTCCAGTGACATACTTTCCTTCTACCAGACCCCACACACGGGAGGCCAACCCTTTTAACATGTGTCTGTTAGGAGGATCCTTGCTCCAATCATAACTTGAACTCGAAAAAACTTACTGTATAGATATTGACCCCAATGGAGTCAGTCGTAGGAGCTGGGGCGTTGGGGAACTCTGCTGTGTATCTGGGTGCCTTGGATGGACCTTGAAAAACTGAGATAAGACAGAAAACACTCAAAAATGAAGCAAAAAGGCAATAGAACGTTAAGAACAAGTTTTTCTTTTTTCCTCCAAAGTATAATGTTTAATTTTGAATTAAAGTAGGTGTGCTGGAGATAGGTTTGAGCACACTGGATGAGCACCTGTTTAGTTCCTATCTCTAGGTTCTACCTCCGGAAAGTGAGTCATTCTCCCCAAGTGCTTTCATAATGTCCTATTTGGTGCATTTCCAAGTCCTTTGAAGCAAATGAAAGACAATGTATTAAGTGGGCAATTTGAGATTTGTATGCATTAGAGTATATTTTTAATTGTAATCTAACTTCCTACTTTTAACTACTGAATGATGAAAACAAAATACAAAGACCATTTCAGGTCTCCCGATCAATGAATGCAAATGGTGTCAAAATCACTAGGGATGGCAAGAATCCTGGACTCCATTGTAGAAAACGTCCTTAGAGAGACACTTTCTTGAGAGTTAAATGATAGGCCAGGCCCTCACCTCAGCGCCCATTATGGTGTGGCAAGCACCTCCCCATAAGGCCATGCCATGACAGAGAACTTTCCAGTCTCATGAGATATGTGGATGAGTAAACTGAATTATTATTTTTTACATAGAGCCTCCAGGAAACCATTTATTTATCTGTTTGACCTCTCCCCGGGAGACCAACTTGCCATCTCATTTAGTCAACAAAAACTTATCAGCCACACCCTAGGTGCCAGACATTGTTCTAGGAACTAGGGATGGAGCAGTGAATAAGACAGACAATACGCTCCCTTTTCTCAGGTGATTTCTATACAAGTATAGAAGGAGGATGCAACAAAGCAAGACACTGAGAAAAGAAGACAGAATTATAATGCTATTTAGAGAGAGAAGGCAGAAGGAGGGGTTGGCCAGAAGTGTTTATTTAAATGATGTGCTGAGAAGGGGATAGTGAGCTAAGACCTGGAAGAGATAAAACAGCCATGCAAATACATTAGAGAATCCCATTTTAAGAAAGAAGATATCCAGAGCAATCATTTGGGTAAATAATATCTCTCCTTCATGTGAGGAATTGCTGTGGCCTCATAGTGCATGTGATAGTTAGTATACAAGCCAGATGAATCAAGAGGGTGAAGAAGATGGGGGACTCTGAGGCAGGGTAGGGTAGGGAGGCAATGTGCAGAGAAGTGTATCTATCATCTGATGTGTTTTAAAAGGAGCACTTTGGTATCTGACCTTGAAAGAGAGACTCAGGTAAGGAATGTGAGTCAGACTCAAGAGGAGGAGGAGGAGGAGGAAGAGGAGGAGGAGGAAGACAAGCTTAGAAGCCATTAGAGTGATCTAGGTTCTTGTAGAAATGCTGGCAGTTGGATAGATTCCGAGAATAGAGCCATGATGCTGTGCCACAGATGAGGGGAGGAGTGGAAGATAAATGTTGGATTTTTAGGTTGTGAAATGGAAGGGTAGAGTCACCAATTGACTTTTATGACAAAGACTGCTGGCTGTCTAGCCTGTGCCATTTTAAATACATAAAGACAATGCTCATGCCTAGGAATAATCAAGCAGTCACTTTGACTCTGGTGGTCATGTGTGTCCCTAAACCACCACACACACAATATCACACAAGAACTGTGGACTTAAAGGAAAACTTGATACTCAAGCCATTAACATATCAAAAATAAAATTTAACATGTATTTATTATATATTATATGCTCAAGAAAACCTATCAAACAGGAAATTCTTTTGTATGCAAAGACCTAGAAGTTTGCTTGTGGAAGTAGATGTCAGAGGGACCCATGGCTGGAGATGATGTTGGGACAGGGTGGGAAGAAAGCTGTCTGCAGAGGATGGGCCATGGTGGGAGGAGATGCAAAGGGATGTGGTCCATTGTTACTAATTCAGCCTTGGCACTAAATGTCATAGCCAGGCCATCTTCATCAGCCTCAGATCTTGAAGCATGTTTTCCTGTCTTTTAGATGAAAGTCCTTCAAGGCAGTATTTATAACAGATACCTGTGTGATCAAAACTAGAAATTTAACATGGCTTGTGCCCTTTAATTAACTTTGCATCATGGCTGGAAGTTCTTTTGTGAATCTGACACTGTAGCCCTGTTTTTGAAACCAGAAAGTCATTGTTAGCATCAAAAGGAGACACTAGATTTAGCAATGTCTATTGAAGGTTTTTGAATAGAGATGGCTTTCTCTCCTCCATTCTAAACCGGGACACATCTAGAATTCTGAGATATTCAGCCCAATTTTATTCTTTCATTTTTTTGTTTGCTTGTTTTTACTCTTTTGAGTTTTGTTTTGATGATAAAGGTATAAAATGTAAAAAAAAAAAATTATAAAGCATGGCCTCATGGGTTAACTTAGGCTGGGAGCCTCAGTGGCTGGTCTATGTTTGAGGTGAGGGCATGTGAATTTCTGAGCACTGTAGTTAAACTGGATGCTTCTTAGGAACCTAAGTGAGCTTCTACAAATACCAAACTTACTCTTAAACTCAAACAGTTCCCCAGTACATCAGTGTCACTGGAACAAGTCCATCATTTCAGGAAGAGCCTTATGGAAGAATTAATTGTACAAATGGTATAATTTATTTCATGCATGCATGTGCATGGATGCATTTGTGCATGCACCTGTGTGTGTGTATGTTTGCACGTGTAAGGCCAGAGGTGAAGTCAGGCACCCCGCTTTATCAATTTCTATCTTATTCCCTTGAGACAGGCTCTCACATTAAATTTGGAGTGAGGCTGGTATCCAGGAAAGTCCAGCATTTCATTCCTCTATTTCTACACCAAACAGCACTGGGGTTACAGGCACCTGTGCATGATCACTTCTGGGTTTATTTTTAAGTAGGTGCTGGGCTTAGAACTCTCAGACTTATACAGCAAGTGCTGTTAGCCATGAAGCCTTTTTTTTCCCCCAGACTTAGAAAAGTGCAAAACATAAATATAGCCAGCTCAGGAGTCCTTTCCTTGGTAGCATGTGTCTAACGAAGAATAGGGACCACAGTCTAAAGCAGAGGGGGCTCTGAGCAGAGCTGCATATTAGCAAAGAATATGCTGCCAACCGTGCAAGGTAGAATTCCTCAGTAACTCCTAGTTTCTGTGGAACTGGATCCCGGGCAGTTGAAAAACCATCCCTCAGGGTGAGATTCCCTGTGGCCTTTTGGCTCAGCAGGGTCCAGGAGGAAGGATAGCCTAGTAATTGCTTGCCCTGTCCAGTTTTACCTTGACCCTACCCAGCCACATTTCCTCAGGCCCAGAGGCCCAACACCTAAATGAAATGTACCTCAACTCACCAGGACCCCAGGTCTCAGCAAATTCAGAATCACATATAAAAATGAAAACTTGGTCCCATATGTCTTTAAACCCATGACGGTTACTGCTGCTATGATACTGCAGGGGAAAATGACTTAGAGTTTTGTTGGGTAGATGGATTTGGGGGGTCTCTCTGTGCAATTTTCTTTAACATAGCGGGGGTTTTTGTCACTGTAATGAAACCTGCCTTCAGCTTAAAAGAAAAAGAAAAGGGAGGGAGAGAAATAGAGAGCAAGAGAGAAACAACAGTAGCCTAGAAGTAGAATTTTCCAAATAAATTAAATACTTTGGCAAGACGACTTAAATTAGAAACACTGATAAAACTTTGTCCTTGAAGGTGTGAGGATCCAGGCGCTTAAAATGGATGTAAATAGCAGTACCCTCACCACAGGCATTAATCCAGACCACTGAGTGCAGGAGGAGGTGACTATAGAGCGAAGAGCATAGAATAAAAGGTGATATGCAATAAATGTTTGCAAAATCTTGGGGAAATTTGTGCAGCTTTGAATAAGAGTGCCCTTTGCTCTTACGTCTTTATAGCTATGGTATAAAATGAATCAAAAAGGTACAAATCAACAGAGAGCATTTTGCCAGTGTTTCATTGACATGAGCAAATATGGATTTCTTTCTTTCTTTTTTAAGTATGTATAAGCCCTAAGATCTGTGGTTTAGCCTAAATCCCCGGCCAACAAGCAGGAGGGAGGCTGGAATCTATTTTTGGCCCATCAGAGATGTGACCTTCGACAAGTCACTATCTATAAATATAAAACTCACTAACTGCTCAGTTTATTGGTAAGATTGGGTGAACTGATGCATGTGAAAATATTTTTGAAGTAATAATGTGCTGATCCAAGATTAAATATTATTAGCATGGGGATAAGGGGGAGGCAGAGGAGTCAAGGAGAATAGAAGATTGCTTTAGTTCATCGGGGTCCCGTGGGAACTGTGTGTATGTAGTTAGTGAGGAAACTGGGACAGCATCAGGCAATGTGAAAACCAGAGAAAGACAGTGTGCACATGTTGAAGTGTTTGTAAATGCAAGGGGGGCGGCCCTTTATTAGGCAGTAGATATGCTGAGTTTCAGGTTTTCACTACCAGGAGACTTGGAAAAGTTGAAACTCAGCCTAACTGGGCCTGCCAATGGCCTCTAATGAAAATTTCCATTTGGAGAGACTAGGTGTTGACTTGGCATGACACCAGACAAGTCGCTTGCTGCAGAATTTTACACCAATTGTATTTCTCCTAATTAAACCCTGTCTGACCTCAGCATTAAGAAACAATTTGTTTCAGGATATAACCAGCACACATAAGCAATTACATTCTGTTTGCCCTATTAGCATCACTTGGCTCCTTTGCTATCCAGGGCTGCTACTGCAGAGAGTGCTACCCAGCAGCCACCAGCAGCCAGGGCTATAAAAAACCTGGAGTGTTTGGAGGCTTTTTCCACTCCTCATGTGAGGAACTAAGAATATCATCGTTTTTATTCAGCCAAGCCAGAGATTTTGGGAGCAGTGTGCTTCTGTGTTTATTATAAGGGAGTGTCTATATATACACATATATATGTATATATATACATATACATATGAATATTTCTTATGGGTTAAAAAAACTCTGCTTGTAAAAAAATCAAATGAAACTAAAATAATCTGATCTTATAATAATCTAGGCTTATTTTATATGCCATGGTTCATGTTCGCATTCAGCTGTAACTCTTACTTTTTCATAGCTGTCAGGCTGGGTGAATTTAAATTTGGGGGAGGAATTTAAGGGGGAAAAAAGCTTTGTCCTGTTAAGGATTAAATGAGAGGCTAGGAAAGCACCCTGGTCCTGCTGGATCTGCCCCAAGATGCCTGCTAGATTTAAGCACACCCATGCCCACTCAGAGGAATTTCTTGTGGAAGGTTATTGTAGAGATCAGCTGGCTTATTGGCAGTGTTCTTGTCTACTTGGTCCTTAAATGTTGGCCAGCCCTCAGGAGAGCCTAGATCATCCTTTACCTTCATACCAAACTTCTGGGAAGTAGTCACTTCTTTATTCTGGCATTCTGGATTTGGGAACTGAAGTGAGATCCTTAGAAAGAGTGTGGTGATATATTGTATATTTAATAAAAATAGTCTGGAATATCAGAGGACATAACCCCTACAATCTATCACTATAGAAGAGTGTGGTAGACCATGTAGGAATGTGCTAGAGAGAGCATCGGGATTGATTTCCACATTATCTCTTAGAGTGTGAAACAAGAGATGACCTTTGTCCCATGAGGACTAATGTTTACCTCTAGTGGATTGAATGACATTTGCCTTTTTTTTTTTTCCCCTGCATAATGGGAATGAGACCATCTCCCTGGTTTGTATTTCACGGAGGCAGGATGGGGATAATCAAGCCTTGCTGTGAAAATGGAGGGCTTCTGGCTTGCGAGCTGCTGAAGGAACATACATTTGCTTCCATTCACCACAGTGAAGTGTGTCAGAGCAGAGTGATGTGACGGCACTCTCCATAACAGAGCTGCTCTGTGAATCAAGAGCACCTTCTGTTGGCTGTTGGCAGCTAGGTCTCATGAGCCTTAAAAAAAATAAAGGCCTATTTCAACACGGAGGAAAAGTTAGCATATTGAATGAGGACTCTGTTTTTATCAGCCTTAGTAAGCCACTATGATAGACAGTCACCTCTTCCTCCTGACAGGGTTGAAGCCTATTGTACAATGTTACATTGTCCCATTTTTGTTCAATCTTGCACATCTATGGCACTGAAATGATGTATTTAAACACTGCACGTACATGAAAAAAATGCATACCTACAAATTCATAACATACACTCTATAAACATGTATTGTGAGGCACAGGATCTGAAGGATGGCTGGTTATTGTGAAAAAGGAGCTAAGCTCAAACAGAAGACTTCATATGGACCTTTAATGACCAAGGGGTTTAAATGCATCTTTCAACTTCACCTGGTATCAGTCAAATCTCATACAATGTTTCCTGATCTCTGTTAGTCTTTTGCTGAGCTTCTATTCATTCTTCTTAAGGTAAAAACACTGACACCCATTCTCCCATTAAATAGTGGAAAACATGTAGACTCTAAACATTGGGGAGTCATCTGAACTGTTTATGGAAACAGATTTTCTGATTCCATTATGAATTCTTGTAACTGTAGGGTTCCAAGGATCTGCACTTCCTAACCATTCCCAGATCCCTCAAGACCGCACAGTGTCTAGGAGGCATACTGCATGTATATATTGAATCAGTGCATGAATGGTACCATCATCTATTTATGTCATGATGGACTGCTGTCTACCCAGGAGGACATTTCAAAGCATTCTTGATGGTATGATCTGCTGCCTAAATAGAGCATAATAGAGCCAAGGTGAGATGTGGTCAAACTTCAAATGGAAATGTATGACTATAATACAAGATGTCCTGAAAAGGAGGGGTGAAGCATCCACTTTGCAGCTCTCTATTCCTTGACTTCACATTCTTAACTCTGATGCAGACATGTGCTCAGTTCTGCTCCCAAGGTTGCCCTCCACATTTGATCTCTATTTTGCACTGTTTCTGCAATCTTTTCCAATTCACTCTTTTCCTAAAGATAATTGTCAGTCATCTGCTTTAAGAGAATACATAAATTCTCTAGATAAGGTTTCTGTTAAAATAGGCTATGTAGTTAAATTCATAAATATAAGGGAAACCAGAAATATCTTTCTCTGTGTGTGTGCACAGTGACTGTCTGTGTCTAGCTGCCTGTGTCCATTTCTCTGTGTCTATAGCATTACACAGGACCTATTTATAGTAATAAAAGTATACCTAAAAATTTAAGTTTAAATAGTATCCTATGTTCTTATTTTGGGGTCTGGCCACTCTTGTTCTGATAATCTTGATTTTTCATCTTTGGTCCTTGTTAATATGAGCCACAATTTTTCCTTGTGCCCAGGTCTTCATAAGATTAATTTTACTCCTTACTTTCTGGAAAGTGTCTATGTGCTAATATACGTAATCTAATTCACTTTATATTTTGCCTATTTTTGTTTTATTTTTTTCCCTCATATTTCTTTCTATCCTGGATTATCTGCACTAAATCTCACCCATATCTTTGGTTCCAATCCTAATACAGTCCCGAAGATCCACTAGGGAGCTCTGGAATAGGCTTTATCTTCAACCATCATGAACCCCCTTGACTCCAGTCCTGGAGAAAAGGACTGAGCGCCATAATCTAGTTGTTAATGGGGAAAGAAGGGCAATAACATGGTGCTTAACACTACTTTGGACCAGAATTCTCTTAAATAAAAATAAGAACCTTGGACCCGTTGTTTGTATCTTCAGAGTCTGAACTCAGACATTAATGAACAATTGTCAAGACCATAGATAGGCATGATCCTTTCCCACTCTTGTCAGGTTCTTCCCTTTGCCAGTTTTCCTTCCCCTCCCCACAGCTCAACTATCCTTTTAAATTCCCTTTATTCGTTTTTAACATGTCATATGTATGTAAGGCACATAGTATTTGCCAATTCTCTGTATATGTCCTCAGAGTAGGGGATAGTTGTCTTTAAAATAATAATGATGAAAAATAGGATTTCTTCATCTTCTGAGTATAATTTCTATGTAAAGAATGTGTAATTTTTTAACCCTCTTACAGCCGTGATAGAGAAAAAAAGCTAAATTGCTGTGCCACTGACAATGATTTGGTGAAACCATAGCATGAACCAAGTTCTAGTTTCATAGTCATGACTTTTGACATACCTCTGTACTCCCTACTTGTGGCATATCCTAGACTCTAATCATTCAATCTAGATAAACCATTGGCTACAACCTTTGTGTTTTTATGTATAAAATACAAGTGTAATCTAGGTTCAGAAATCCAGGTTAGAGTGACCCATAGAGGAATCTTTGTCACCTGGAGATGGTAGTGGGAAAATAATAAAGTAATGTGAGTTCATCTATAAGTCTGAGGAAAAATAGAGAATAGATGTTGCTGATTGTGCTATTGCTATAAAATTTTATTACACTTCAATGAATTAATTTACTCGAGTGTGTGTGTTTATATGTATATATGTGGACATATGTGTCATGTTTTTGAGCTTGTGGAGGTCAGAGGACAACTTGCTGGAATCCTTTCCACCCCTGCACCAAGTGTGTCCTGGAGAATGAACTCAGGTAATTAGGCTTGGAGACAGGCACCAGTTCCTTGAGCCATCTTGCCAGCTCTTATACTATTTTGTTTCAGATGAAGTGTTCTAGAAGGTCAGTCTAAAGTGACAACAAGACAATCCTGACTTCAGATGGAGAAATAACATGGTGAATGCCAGACACAGATGGAGGACGAGCAGGAGGGGACTCTGGACACTTCTTTCTCTTATATCATGTCCCTTCTGTTATGTATGCTTTGAAATTACTTAGGTAAATCTGCTAAAGACTCTCAATTATGAATGTATCAGATTATCAATAGGTGCCCAGGATTAAATGAACTGCAGTTGCTTTGATATTGAAGCATCTCCAGCATTGCTTAGGAGAAGAAAGTAGGTGTGTCTGAAACCTGTTTGGAGATATGATCTGCAAAGGCATCTTATCGCACTGCTGTGAGCCTGAATTGAGACCCACCCAGTAGTGTTGGAGAAATGGGGTTGCTCTTATTGGTTAGGGTAGCCATCTCCAACCCTGGCTTGTCCCTTCCAACCCTGGTGTTTCAAAGCAGATGGACTATGTTTCTTCACCACGAACAGCTTTTAGATAAGAGTGTGTCCCATGAATGCTGGCTAAGCTTCGGTGCCAAATGTAACAAGGTGTGGCACAATGTGACATGTACCAGCAGTACATGACACTGGCCCCATGATTAGAGGGAGTGTGTAGAGGGAAAAGATATTTTCTTTATTTTGAAAGAATAAAGTTTTATGGGATATTTTCTATTAGCGAAAAGTAAATTAAGGGAGACAGATAAATTAATGTAGCTACAATTTTTCCTCTCTGAAGTAAGTGTTGTTCTGAGGTCTGTGAGCTGGGAACACCAATAGATCCAGCATCATAGCTGCACAGCCAGCCCAGATCTGGTGTGTTGACATATTTTCATAAGTATCTTTGGAATGATTGAGTGGTGAATATACAATAAAAATATACACAGTCTAAAGTCAAAGAGCTATTCTTTGTGACAACAGGAATAAATAATTACCTATTCTTCTAAAAGATATTTTTAAATGATGATCATCCTAAGGACAGGATTGTTTTAGAAATGGGCATTGTATAATGATTCACATGTTACACAAAGTGTTGCCTTCAATGAAAGTAAACTTCCCGGCAGTGAAACCACTAAATGGAGGATGAGCATATTCAGTTGTGTAATAGATTTTCCACTCATGAGTAGGGAGTTTGAGAAGGGGCATTCAGGATACCTTTAATGCCAGCTATTGAAGGTAGGCAGGATCCATGCTGAGAGGTGAGACACACCCCAACTAGAAGCTAGGCATATCAGTACTGCAAATGCTAGAAGACATTCTAATTCAATGAAGGCATATCATGTGTCTGCCAGACCTGCCTCCAATAGGGTTGAGGCTCCCTGATTTCTTTCCTGAATCTCTCAATATAATTTTATTGACATGATTTCTGTTCTTGAGGTCCTACAATACAGCCCACTAGAATCAGAATATACCAGACTGTAGTATTTAGCCTTGGTGGAATCTACCATCTACCCAAATGCAGGACAGAAGAGCCCTGCTGTCACTATTGCAGTGTGTGAACCATGAATGAAAAACTAATGAAGTGAGTTTGGGGAGAGATAAATGTTTGGGTCACCAGGGCCTAATCCTTTCTCCTAGACCAGTTGCCTTGACTATCTCCTGTACAACTGTTCAGTGAAGTTCAGAGCTCTATGCTCCTTAGAGGAAGATTTGTTAAATTCATGTTCATGTCCAAGGAAATAAATATAATAAATGAACAATCTCTGGAGGAAGCTTTGACATTTAAAGAAATGTAAATTAGTCTCACAAGGATATGCTGTGAAATAGGCAAAGTACATTAGTCCAAATGAGATATTTTTATACTGATTACAGGAGCCATCTCCTGGGGACCACACCTACACTCATAAAATTTGAACCCCAAACCAGTTGTGTATCCAGGAATCTAGCATTGACAGATTTGAACGTGTTCTACTAATAACTCTCCTCACCCCATGACTGTGTGTCAGCACGTGGCTCCCCTGTTACTCAATGAGCTTTGATAGAAGGATGCTGGAGCATGGCTTTGAACTCCTCTGGAGCCAATTATATGCAGCCATTTGGAAGTACCATGGTGGGATGATGGAAAAAAAGCACTCTCTGAACTAGCACACAGAGCGTTCAAGAAGGAGTTGACTGCGGTGGATCTGGCAGCCAATTCAAACATGGAAGTGAGCTGCCAGTGGCAGGGCTGTCTGCCAGCCTGAATTGAGGATGGAGGATATAAAAGGGAACTGCAATTAGTGAACCAAAAAAAAGGGGGAGGGGGATTGAGCAGAGTGAATGGGGCACCAGGGTAACAGCTTTGATTTTGGAGAAAAATAGCAATAGCTTATTCCACCTCAGCTTCCTCATACTGGGCATGTGGGCTAAAAGAGACCTCTTCCCATGCAGTGGGGTGAGGCATTTCACCTTCCTAAAGCATTCCCCGGCCATTGAGTTGCAAGAGAAGTCAGTTCTCTAGGTCAGGATTTCATTCTCTGTCTCTCCAATCAGCTTGCCACCAATTAATAGGACCCCAATAGAAAAGAGCAGAATTGACAAGCAGGCTACTGCCCTTCTCCCATTGGGTAAGAGACCCACGTGTTCTCCTTCTAGACAAAGGGCCTGCCTATAACATGTATAATCCCAAGTATAAATAAAGGAGACTTTGTGGCCTGACTCTGAGGAAAGGGGATGTCTTTTATTTATCTCATAAATCTGTTTTTGTTTTATGGTGTGACCATAAAACCTTAAAATGACATTTTAAATCTGGACTGCCTAACACGGATCTGTTTTCCTTGATGGAAACAGACATGGCCCATGTAAGATGGCTGTTTACACTTGTCATCTTTAAAGCTGGGATAGGTGACAAGGTAAGGCTGATTTCTCCGTTCGGTTCCTGGTAGAATATTGTGGTAGTGTGAGAATGTTCCCTCCCATTGTGTTGGACTTCTTGACTCTTCAGGCAATGGGAAGGCTTGGAGGCTTTTCTGAAACACTCCAGATCTATTTGACTAAAGAGAGTTTCTCATCCTTTGGGTTCAGTAAGATGAGCATATGATCCCCTAAAGTAAATGCTGCTGGTTTTGTCCTGGAAGCTGTGCCCTGTAAGGGATACTGTGGCTGATCACAGGAATAAGATGTGCCCCTCATCTACACTTCTGTCTCACAGGAGCCATCATGAGGTATGTGCTCCTGTCACCTTGAGGTTTACCCAACTCCTTATCCTGCAAAAACCACATGTGATACCTGGCTTCTGTACCCTGCCTCCCACACAATGATTTAGGCAGCCTCAATCTCCTGAAGTACAGTTTACCCTACAGTTTATCCTTAGGCTTACAGAGCTTTGGGAGGAGCTTCTGGACCCCAGCATCTTGCTCCTCTTTTCCTTCCTCTTTTTTAGTTTATGCTCACAGCCTGCATTTTCCTCTGCAGATCTAACCTTCCAATAAACCCAGAGTGCAAGATCATCTTATATCCTAAATTCAGGTTTGGGCCCCACAATGGTTAACTCTTCCTTACCTCCACAGTTCAGAAAGGGCAAATGCAGAACGCAAAGAGTTCTTGGTATGCCCCCCAGAAAACATCTTTTATGTATTGCTGCCTAAGTTAGAACAAAACACAGATTAATATATTCATAAAGGTTTCTGCCACCTGACATCAGCATTTCTCTTACAGATGAGAACAAATGCTATTGATTCTGCCTTCTTCTCCAAGGCAGTGTGTGGGAAACAGGCACATTCTCCTCTTGTCTAGTGGCTCTTACACGTTTGCTGTTAGGATGATGAAAACCTTCCTTTCAGTCAGCTCACTTCTGGCTGCTTTTCCTCTCAGTGCTTTGCAAAAGCCTCTTAATTGGGCTCCTACCTGTGGTCTTTCTCTAGTTTAGTGCATCATATAATAACGGCATTCACTCCTCTGTGCCAGGAACCGGGCTAAGCACTTTGCTCGAATTATCTCAGTGTGTCTTTACGAGTGCCCTGAGGTTACAGATTGGTATTGTGTGGACACTCTATTGATTTCCCTTTAATGCTTTTGAATTTTCAGGAGGGTTTTTTTTTTTTTTTTTTTTTGCCTATTGCATGAAGTCCTGGGGCCTTTAACACACTTAGTGTGTGATTTCAATCAGATTTCTAGAGTTATCTAATTGTTACTACCACCTAAAATGGAGATGCCTGGATGATGGACAGACTTCCTGTGACTACAACTCTCTACTTTATAATGCCTGAATGGTTTTTGTTTGTTGATTGGCTATTTCCCCTCACATCTTCTGTTTCTGTTTTCTCTTAACTGATCTAAAGTGATCAGACCTTCTACATCACTCTTACCTGTTAAAATGTTACCTTCTGTGGTTGGCATTGTTTGATTTTTTATAGGTATTAAAGTTTTCTTATTTTATACCAATAAAGCCAGAACTCTGCTTGTGATAAAATTGACCATAAATATAGACGTGCCTATCTCCAAAATTTGCTGGTTCTTGATTCAGACATCTTATGCATTTCAGGGCAATATAGTAAGTATGGAAGTCCCCTGTGTGCTTCTGGGAAATTTTACATTTTTAATAAAATAAATATTATTTTCTTTTTCATTATTTTTCTCATTTTATCTGCCTGGAACTTAGATGTTATGCCTGGAAGTGGAGGGGCCATCTTAAGATTGAGCTGCCAATTTGGAGATGCCATCTTGCCTTGCAGTTGCCATCTTGAGGTAGAGGTTCTATCTTAGAGTAGAGCTACCATCTTAAGCAGAGTTGCCATGTTCAGGTAAAGCAACAATTCTGAATTAGATCTGCTGCCACCATCCTGAGTTAAAGTTGACGTCTTGGAGTTAAAGCTGCCTTCTCTGCAACCAGGAAGTTCAAAAGCACACACTAAGGATGATAAGACTACAATAGAAGCAGAGGGGAGCCTGTGGTTTTGATGGCTTCTTTGGACAGTTCCGCTTGTTCTGGACTCAATATTTCCAGGTGGTTTAGTTTGCCTGTTTTGTTTGGTTGCTGGGGAATCAAACCAAGGGCCCTAGGTATGCTCAGCACATACTGTACCACAAAATTAAACCTTCAGCGCTCTCCAGAATTTTTAAATTTTGTGCATTAAGCTTGTGATTTTATTCATGGCCAGAAGTACTCTGCTATTAAGTCACACCAGCCCTCCTTCTATATTATATTTAATACAGAGTATCACTAAGTTGTTTGGGCTCAGCTTGAACTAGTGCCTTACCAGAAGTTCTGACTCTGGGTATTTTGTTTTATAAGAAAATAATCTAATTCCTTATGTGGTTAATTATTATACTCTCATTTCTATATTTAGATTAATATAGTCTTGATAGACTATCCTTCATGACTTAATTCAAACACAACAAAATTTACAAAAAAACAAATGTCCACCTGGAAACACTTTAAACATATGTATGAAATCTGAACCTCTTCTAGTTAGCAATCCAACCCTTTACTGACATCCTACAGGTATGACAAAATGAATTCTAATGTCTATTTGGGGTAGAAAAAGCCCCTCTATTGACAGAATCTTTCTTAGATCATCCACTTTGGTGGTCTTGACATTGTATAGTTTCTTGACATGTGATCTAGCATTGTCATCTGTCCAGGTGTTCCAGGTGGTTTATTCACGGCATCAAGTTCTAAAGGTCTCTTCTTACACATCAGTGCAAAGATAATCTTCCCTGGTTATCTTTTCTGAAATACCACCTAGACTTAGACACACACTCTCTCTGCTTACATGATATTTTGTCTTGCATATCACCATCTACTTATATTGCATATTCACTTATATTTATCATGTATTCCTAACTTGAATGTAAATAGAACGAGTTAGGATTTTATCAGCCACATCCACTATTTCTAGAACACAGATGTTTCACTATTTAAACATATAGTAGATGGTCATTAAATAGGTAAGAAAAGTAGTTAAGGGGAAAGAAGGAAGAGCAATAGGAAAGGACAAAGACAGTAGATCTTAGACAGGGGGACAAGAACAGTAATAGCATTCTTTAAGGAAGAGAAAACGAAGGACTGATTTAGGAACTGTAATTCCTCTGAGAATATTTTCCCAAGAATAAGTGACAATTACTTGAGATAACATCTCCCTGGACTCCTCCTTACACCAGAAGATGGGAAAAATCACTAAAGCATGCTATGTCGACACCTTGCTCTTGCAGTTGCTAGAAGGAGTGGTGTTAATGTTGCCATGGTAACAGCACATCTCATGTAAAAAGTCTCCAAGTTGCTACAGATGTGGTAGCCAGTTTGAAAGTGCTTTCGGAGAATCAAAAATACTTGATACTCTCTAATTTTTGCTTCACCAAATTGCTAATCCTCCATAAAATGCATAGAGAGTGTCAAAGGCATTTTGAACTTCATTGATTTGATGGCAGAGCACAGTCCATATTGTCATTATGTGCTCCTGTGTCCAAATAAGTGTTAATGTCATGAGGTCTCCTGCCAAGTTGCTGAAGTTGCGAGGACTGAAGTGGAGAGGACAACACTCCTAACACAGTAATGAGGTGATGACTTCTGTCTGTTGATACATCAACCTACTTCTAATCAAGGCTAACTTGTTCCTGTGGAGCCCAGATCTGCTCCTACGTCTGCCTTGCTTCCTGTGGTTCTCATACACAGGATGTCGTCTCTTCACCTAGGACTTCATATTGGTTTCCTCTTCCTGATCTTCTGCTTCCTGTTTCCTCTGCCCAGATGAAAACAGTTTCTTACCATCTTCCTTCTCTTTCTTCATATTTCCACTCAACTCTTGCATATCTTCCCTCGCTGCCCACTGTACAGTCCTCCGATTGTCCTCATGCCCACCTTCTTGGCTTTCTGTGCTGGGATCATCCTTGTGAAACCAGTTACTTCTTATTTATAAATATTTCTTTGCTTGACTTGTGATTTCTTCTAAGAATGGAAACACCAAGAGAGTCAAGAAAACTCTTTTCTGAAATATTTATCAGCAATAAATGTTTAACTCTTGATTTACACATGATATTTGATAGTCTTTGGGTTTCATGTGGTTTAGGTTAGATTATAGTCACTAAGAGTGTGGATGTACAAGGTTTATTGGAACATATATCTTCATTTCTCCTAGGAATGGAATTTCTTGGACAAATATTAATAAGAAACTGTTTTCCAAAAATCTACCATTTTGAGTGCATGAGAATTCAATTTCTTCTACACCCTTGTCAGTCTTGAGGTTATTACTTTACCTTCTGGAATGGGTTTAAGGCAATATTTTATCAGAGCTTAAACTTAAATTTGCTTGATACATGAGTCATTCAGCATCATCTTTATATGCTTACTGACTACTTATAACATGATTTTGAGGAAATGTCTGCTTTCCTGTTTTACACACGTTTATTGAATTGTTTGTTCAATTTCAAAAGTTCAGTAAGTCTTAATTTAAGAATAATATATGGAAAAAACTCTTCTGAACATTTTATACAATTGTTGAATCTGTGTTACTTATGTTTTCAGAGATTTTTGTAGAAGGGCAATTCAACACTCCTAAATGCTCCATTGTAAAATAGCTATTATATTCTTATATTTCTAATTTTTCTTTGGATACAGGAAATTTGTTGCTTAATATAATTTTTTAATTGTGTTTCCATTTGTTTATTGAAACTTTGTAACTTAGGCTGCTCTGTAGCCAAGATGAGCTCAAACTCAAGATGATTCTTCTGACTCTGCCTCCAAAGTGTTGACAGAGACATGACTATATTATACTTTGCTGCTTGAGTTTATTTTGTAATCATAGAATTTTTTTTTTAGATTTTGGGGGGATTTTTTGACATATGGTTTTATGCATCCCATCATGACCTTGAGATTGTCCTAACTCATTCCCAAGATCTGGAATTATAGGCAAGTACTAATTTACCAGGATCTAGGTTTTTCTATGTAAGTTCATTTTATTACATGCATAATATTTTTTTAATTGAACATTTTTGTTTTATTTATAGTAATTTTCAAGTTAAGTTGCTTCCAGTTTCGTCTGAAAGGTCAGTAAATATGACTGAGTCTTTTCATGTTTCAGCATGGTTAATGCTGCTTCTGACCCAGGACAGGTGGGTGTTAGACATCCATTAGTGTATGGCATTGATGGAGGACATTTGAATTTCTGGATTGATTTAATTCTAAAAATGTTTTTTATATATGTCATGGGCACCTAGTAAATTATTTTCTCATGTTTCTGTAAATGGTTACCTTTTACCTTGAATATGCACATGCTTTTATGCTTAAGGTATATAGTTTTATGATAAAAAACCTGGCATTGTTTTCTGAAGTTGAACTTGTAAACTATGGCTGAGTTTTCAAAAATGGACATATAGAGTACATTGAGCACCCCCTCTGTGTTTTGATAATTAATATTTCTCATAACCTTCTTATGATCTTGATGCAAAGTGTATCATCAATATTAGGTACATGTATCGTGGAGAACAAAGAATTACATCCTTTCAGAAACTTATCTGTCTACTACGTAAGTCTACAAGTGGAACTTCAGCAGAATTCAGCACTGGAAGGTGGAAACCTCATGTTCTCCACAAGTATTCTTGTTTTTAGAAATACTATGTCTACCTAGTGATCACATAAAAATGACATTAACAAGAGTGATGATGACATGGAGACAGAGAAGCTAGTGCTGTAGACAAGAAGAGAAAGAGGAGGAGGACATGGGTTCATGAGGAAACAGACAGAGAGCTAGGCTGTTCCATTCAGAGGAGCCCTGGAGCCTGTAGTGGCCCTGAGCCCTCTCAGAGTTGGAGACTAAGAGTTAATACTGCCAAGTAGGCCTGAGAAAACTCTCAAGTATGCAATAAATTCTACCTGCTTTCCACTCTCCAGCTTTCATCATTCTTAATGTTATCTAATTATAAAATTAGTCTTCAGACTTTCCCACTATAGAGGAAGAAAATGCCCTGCTCCTGCTTGCTTGTCTTGAGGGCACAAGTTAAATTTTCGTATTGCTTCTAATTAAGGATATGTAAATACTTGAAAACTTTTGATCAGTTTTTTATAAGGTATATTCCATGAGGCCTAGCACTGTGTCTCCATGAGCCCAGAGTTGTTCTTCCAAGGCAGTCATGGCGCTGATTCTCCAGCTTTGGCTTCTAGTTCTTCAGCATAAACTTGGCAGTTGCTGAGGTGTAGGTGTTTGTAAAAATAGAAGGCTGTAAACTTGTGGCCTGCCTTTAGTGACTGCTTCGTTAGGAACCTGCTTGAGAACCATCTTTCAAGTGCTTCTAATACAGTAGCTTCTGCGATAAGGCAGCAGCCAGATAAATCAAGTCATTACCTTCTAGTATACTCTTTGACCCTGTGTGTCTTCCTCCTTTCATCAAGGTCCTTCTGCAGAGCAAGTCAACTCAGCCTATGATCATAGCAGGGACAGTCCTGCTGTCTTTTTCATTGTGATTACCTACCTAGATCTTAGGCCCTTGAAGTCTCTAGGAGACCTTTGTGATACAAGGTCATTTTCCTATTAAAATAATGACTATTTCCTATAGTCTAGTTAAAAATAGAGGTAGCAGGCTTAGATGGTGTCTTGGTCATGGGAGAAATATTTCATGTGTCTCTGGGGTGAAATATAAAACCGAGGGCTTGACCTCTTTGGGCCATTAAAGACGTGCGGTACCTTTCCTGACTCTCTGTTTCCTATAAGAGTAGTGGTAGCATTAATTCTGTGGCAGACTAAATTCTAACTTGGGTAATTATATTGTCACCCTATGTCCCCCTGGAGATTCAGTTCAGAAAGCAACTCTTTGATCATGCCCTTAAATCTTACTGTGTTGGGCTTTGTAACATGGCAGGTGAGGAATGGCTATTGGATTCTACATGCCCCCTCCACTGAGTAAGGGAGCCTAATTTTATACATTCTGCTGAGTGTTTGGGGATCTTTCTGGATAAAGCTGCTGTGCTAAGTGGAAGCTTTTGTTAGATAAATCTTAAACTAAAAACAGTGAGCTGTTCTACACTAGAAGGCTTGATGAGTTTTAACTTATGCTCCCAACTATACTTGTCAAAGTAACGAGGAAATTGATAGAGATTTTGATTTCATGATATCTTTCTCTCTATATAAGTGACCATGCATACAAATATATACAGATACACACACACACACACACACACACACACACACACACACACACACAAAGAATAAAATTAAGTGCCTGTGTTTATACAACTCTTTTCTTCATAAACATTTGAAGCAGCCAGTTTGGTCCCTGTTTTCAGTGAAGAGTGACATGTCAGGGAAAAATATGAACATTCGCAGTAGTACTTTAGTGCACTTTTCAGGGGACCATGCTTTAGAGTATATGTGTATATATACTCTATAGGTAGATATATATGCACGTGCATACACACATATATATGATGATATTTTAAAATTATGGAAAGTGAATATTAGCATGTATGTGGTGTAAGAATTAATTATATTCTTTTTAAATAACCTACTGAGTCTAATTGGTGATTGATATATACATACATGCATGAGTGTAGGGCCACCATGTTCAACCTATAACTGTTCTACTTCTAATTGGGTGCATGTGTGAATATCATCAAAATACATTGCATATATATCTGAAACTCTCAAAGAAAAATAATATTGTATTTTAGAAACATAAATAATTCTGAGTTTTTGCTTGCTGACTGTTATATTTATATTTCATAGCTAATATAACTTGTTAAAAAGATATTTAAAATTATAATCCCAACCCTAAGACACACGACTATAATAATAGCCTGGGGAAAAATGGGGTACTGTCAGCTCTCTTTTGTAAAAATTAGTCCTAAGAATTGCCTTATAAATACAGTATTTTCTTGGTGCTGAGGAAAAAAACATTCTGCTTTTTTTTATCTGAGGTACTATGTAATTTGAATTCTGAAGCACCAAGCAGAAATGTCAACAAAATTCTCTGACCCAGGGTACCCTTTGATGAACATGAGACCAGTGTTCTTTGCAGAGGAGACTAAGGTACTGCTGTAGCTGCGGATGTCCCATACTACTAGGTCTGAGGGCATGTGGGGTGCTAGAGAGTATTGGGATGAACCTGCAGATGCCACCCAGAGCCCAAGGCATTTCGTGTTCCCTCAGTTCTTCTTGCTGCCAGAGGTAAGCAATAAATGAAATATCAAAGCATTAATGAAATGTTCATCAAATAGATATCACTCCATAGGCTCTTATCTGTATGTCTGTGAGAAGACCAAAAAAATGTTCAGATGTTACCTTTTGAAATATCCTTTTCATTGGAGTCTGGAAATAGCCATAGCAGGCAGAGTCCACTGAGTACTAACTGCATGCCAAAGCTTCTTCAGGAGCATCATACTCTTTTATTCATTTGCAGTGGATGTAGATGTAGTTATTCTCCATATAACAATACTGGACACAGAAGTTAACCACTATATCCAGTAAGAACCCTAAGTCGTACAGCGGAGGCAGAATTGAACCCCTCCTTCCACTCCAGAGGCCTTACATTTCACTACCATTGGAAAAATTTCTGGGGCCAGTCTTTGTAGTTTTCCCCCAAATTCAGTATCTTCATATATGAAAGAATTACTGTGACCCAACTTCAGGGTCTGCAGGATTGCATGAAGGCTTGTGTGAGCTTCAGAAGCAGTAGAGACACTCCTTATGACTTATGATTGTACATCATGGTCAGACAAACCTTTCTCAATGCTGAACTACTGAGTCAAGGAACACTTGTTAATCTAACCTGCCCAGACATCATAGACAGTTTAGTGTACTTAGTGTTCTCGTTACTCTTGTTGACACCTGGACAAAATTATTTAGCACTATTTTATAATAAAATATTTGATACCTCATTTAATTGAATACTATTTTTGAAAGTGAAAAGCACAAGGTTGTATGAACACACATTTGTATCATAAAAAAGTCATAAGGCCATAGGTTGGACAAATGTAAGTCAGGGGCTGTCTCTAGTGGCTTTCTGCTGTTCTGGGTGGTTCTATCCAGTTCCTAGAGATGAGGCAGGTTATTAGTCATAAAATACCGTGTCCCATCTGTCTGGCTTTTTTTTCTGCAAAAGGAGAAGAGAGATATTATTGTGTGAGCTTCTAATCTGCTCTTGTCACATACTAAACCACAATCACTACCAATAAAATGACCATATTTCCCAAATAATAAAAACCGGGCCCATAATCTGATGAAATATTTTTAAAGTTATTCCTGTTTTAACTTATACATGGCTATAGAGCATTTAATTTGATCTCATGTCACCATGGAATGCTATGTAATGGTAAATAATTTAATTTTTAATATGTGAAATGAATAATTTTTATTAAAAATAATTATGTGCTAAATGTTTAAAATGGCTCTCAAAATCAGGGGCATAGAAGAATGCCCCAATGGTTAAGAACCCATGTTACTCTTGCAGAGAACTTAGATTCATTTTCCAGCATCTGTGTGGTGGCTCACAGACGTCTATAACTCCAGTTGCAGGAGATACAATGTGCTCTGGCCTCTGTTGACATTGCACAAACATGGTGTACATGTGGACAAGGAAGCATAACATTATACATATAAAATTTAAAAATTTAACTTATATAACAGGCTCCTAGACTTTATAATGAATGCTATGATTGAATGCACCACTCAGGACTTAGGCAGCCCCACCCACCAAAAAAAAAAAAACAAACAAACAAAAAAACTAATCCATCAAAGTCTATAGTGCTAGGAAAGTCCCCAAATATAATAATGTTTTTTGGCTTCTGTGGTTCAGTATTTGGCTTTGTGTTCTTGATAGGTGAAATATGTCCACCCAGGATGTGGTTTTTAATTTTAAAAACCCACCCTGAGAAAAGCTTAGGATTGCACTTGAGTTATGAACACCCCATGTAGTTACTAGGCAGCTAAGAAAGAATTTATATTGTCTTGTGTGCTAGTGTTCTTCTCTGGTGGCTACTCAGAACTGAGAGACTTGCAAGACTGACCACCTTCTTATTCATTAGTAGCATGGGTGCACATTAGTTGCTAATGCTGCCCCTTTTCTTTGAGATCGTCGTCTTTGGGGAATGATGTACATTTGTTTTGTTTATTGATATGAGATTCCAATGTGAGTCATCAGGAAGGGAGCTCATGATAAGAACCTAGAAGAAATGTAGAATGGGTTTAGGTATCAGATGGAGAGATGTGGGTGACAGCAAGTCTTAATGTGAGAGTAAAGGTAGAGAGGCCAAAAGGATAGATTCATCATGTCTTGCTTGCCCTGTTTCTCTCACTAGAGGCTACATTTTAATGTGAGAGTTACTTGAAGAAGCCACAGTGCTTGAATTAAGCATTGACCTTCATGAGAGTAAATCAGAAAATAAACATAAAGATGTAGGAGTCTAGACAGAGGAGGAATTTAGAAGCAGGGTTAACTTCACTATTCTTGCTCTGAAGATGCTGGACAATATGAGGGGAGGTCTTAGGTAGTAAGATTATACACAAGAGAGTGGAAGGCTTATACACAAGGGTGTGGGAGGATTATACACAAGAGTGAAAGAAAACACATAAATACGGCCATAACACCCATTAGTGAAGTGTGAGAGAGGATTGCATTTATGAACACTTTTTTTAAACTTTGCCAAATTTAATGTGGAGTATAGGATAAAGAATTGATTCTTTTTTTCCACAGCCTGGGGTATGATTTTGTGTGCTCTTATGACTTCTGCACATAAAACCTAGCATTTCACTCAGTAGCAGAACACTGGTCAGTTGGAATGACATTTTAGGTAACTGGATTTTGCTTTATAAAAGACACAGGTGCTCAGCAATGTGCCTTCCAATGCACAACCCTGATACTGGGTGGGTTTCTAAAGGACTCACAATGCTAGAATAGTAAACATGGATTTTGGCTATAAGTGGTAATTATAGTGCAGACTATGGAGTAGAAATGGCATGACCGATTTCTACAATCTTTCTTTCTTCTTTTCAATTAGCAATAATCATGCCTCAGATAAACCTCATTGGCTACGATACTGCCACTGTGCAAAGCTACACAATCTTTTATTCTGTACAATGTCCTTGCTTTTTTTCTTTTACTCATCTATCTTCTTTCTTTCTCTCCCATCCTCTTTTAAATTATATCAACATCAATGTAGATTAATAAATGGCACCTTATGTTATGTGCTTACACTCAAGTGAAACCTTAATGCTCCTGCTACTTAACTGACTGGGCATGTGACCTAGGAACCGCATGCCAACTTGTTTGACACCTGGTGCAGGCATGTAGCTCGGTCTGTGTGCAGATCTCTTGGATGGGACCAATCTGAGGATCCTGAAATGCCAAGAAAGCCATGTTTCTACTCTCTACATCTCTTTCCTTCCTGTTCACTACAGTGTGTCATCCCCAAAGACTCAGCTATGAATCTCAAAGCAAATCATCAGCCTCCTAATTATTAATCACAATGGCAAATTTCCACCTATGTTTCTGACCTCAAGTTTGACAATGCCTTATGTTTCTTGATCATGCTCAGGGTTTCCACGTGAGACTTAAGCTTTGATGTTTTAATGTACTCATCACAGTCCCTTTTGATGGTTTCTTTGCCTTTTTTCTCTGTGATCAAATATATTATCTTGGCTTTATATATCATTTATAAAATATCACCTTGTTTTAAAAAAATAGTCTCATACATAATTCTCTGTTGGGTGTTTCATAGTGGGCTATTTATAGTTAACTTCTATGTTCTATGAATCTCACCAAGTGCTATTTATTTGATTCCATCAATGGTTATTTTCAATTTTGTTCTCTGTGTAAATATACCTCTCTTTACTTTTTACTAAAATGTAGCAATAACTTTATTTATGCTTATTTTTTATATTACATATGTGTGTATATATATACAATGTATTGTTAGCAAATTCACCCCATTGCCCTCTCTCAACCCTCTTTTACTCTTGTTGACTTCTTTCTTTCAAATTATCCCTTCCTCCGTGTGTGTGTGTGTGTGTGTGTGTGTGTGTGTGTGTGTGTGCTGTATGTTTCTGATTGCAGAGGCCATGCCTTGTCAGAAGACAATATTCCATGGTGCTTCTCCCCACCATTATGTTTTTACAATCTTTCCGAATCCTTTTCTTGATGTTCTCTCAGCCTTGGAGGGGTGATATATGCTTTATTTAGGGTTGAACACTTGATATTCACCTAAGTAGCTTTTACCCGTTCATACCATGCTGCACAGAATAAGAAGCTATTCTTGTCATGTTTGTGGCAGTCTGCCACGTTGGTCACCCTCAATACACCGGCCCTCCCTCAGTATTCATGTCCCAGAATAGTTGCAAATAGCATGGACCCTCAGGTACAATAGTGCATCTGCTTTGGCTAATATGTTCACTTTTACAATAGAGTTAAAGCCTTTACAAGTGCAAGATCATTAGGACGTGGCTGTCATAATATGTTCCTTTGGAATCCTGTAGCATACTATAAGAAAGACAGATGGTTTAAACCTGAGTTCTGGGTGGGTAGATGTTATGTAGAGGAACAACATCCTCCAACTCTGTCAGTCCTGAACAAGAGGGAGACATCTTGAATTTCCAGCCTCTTCTGGAGTCCTCAGCTGGATGCAGCTGTGCATCCTCCAGCCCCCAAAGAGGATTTTGCTGTCCCTGGAATCATGACAGCTTAAACATTGGTACTTTCAGCCGCTGAAGTTTGGGGTGTTTTATGATGCCGGAGAAGGAAAGTAAGACGCCATGGCTCTGCTGAAAATCCTTCATTGGCTTCTCTAGAGGATGGAGTGAAAATTCCGCAGCTGCTCAGACTTGCAGCATTAGCACCCAGCAGCCCTTATATTCTTATCTCCTTTCTTTCATCTCCGCACACTGTGCATCTCATCCCAGGCAGCTGGTCGCTGTGACTGCATAGACAATGTGACCTATGTGAACAATGTGACCAAATCCTTGCCTTTACAACTTGACCATCCCTACTACATGACTCATCCAGGAAGAGTCACACACTGACATTTGGGTATGCCCACAGCCCTTAGTCATATAGCCTAATGGATGTACATGTTTGTTTGCTTCAACTATACCTTTTTTTTTTTAACATTCATTCCTGTATTGCATTTAAAGATCAAGAATCCCTAAGTTCTAAAACATTCAGAACCACTCACTTCCTTGGACTCTTCCTGGGTCATTTTTACCTCCATTTCCTTTCCAAATGCTTCATGTACTATGCTTCCAGCCCAGTGGTTCTCAGCCTTCCTAATGCTAAGAACTCTTTAATACTGTTCTCCATGTTGTGATGGCTCCCAACCATGAAATTATTTCATTGCTATATCATAACTGTAATCTTGCTACTTGTATGAATCATAAATTAAGTATCTGATATGTGACATCCTCTGGGGGTCACAGCCCACAGGTTGAGAACCACTGTTCTAACCAACCATCAGTTTTCCCATTAGACACTATTTCTTCTGCAATGCTTTTTCTTAAGACTGGTACATGCTCCATCTAAAAGTTTCAGTTACAACAAACTAGTCATGTGGTTGCTTTTTAAAAGCATGTATTTTCTTAATCACGAGTTAGATTTAAGTTTCATGTACAGTAAGCAGATCTATTTCTTACATAAGAGTTGGAACACATATATAGTATATTGTAACAATTTAAGATAACTCATGGATAGATTTTTTTTTAACTGTAAGCCTTTTGTTATACATTTTATGCTAAATTTTGTTAGATTTTCAAAACTATAACAAACGAACTTACAGATCATGAGATAACTTAGAGCATGTTCTTAAAGTTTTTAAAAGCAGAAAGCAAAGAAATCATTTAGACAAAGATTTTAAGAGTGAAAAGTAGAGAAACCTTAGAGGTAAGAGACATTTGGCCGTATAGAAAATTTAGTTATAAGAGCGTTGGGGATCATTTGTTTGTGTAGTGTTTCCATATGAGAGAATTTGAAAATTGGATGTATAGCCAGTTTTAGCCATTGATTGAGCTGCCTTGAGGTCAACCTGTTTGTAGCAAGACAGTAAGGAGTTAATAAAACCTTTGAATCCATCTTGGTAGTGTTGGTGCATGCCTTTAATCCCAACACTTATGAAAGGCAGATGCTGATGGATCTCTGAGTTCTAGGCCAGCCAAGTCTACAAAGTGAGTTCCAGGACAGGCACCAAAGAAACCCTGTCTTGAAAAAAACAACAAAAACCTCTTGAGTCCAAAGAGGAAGGAAAGAAGAAATGTAAAATAAGCTCCACCCAGGGGGTGGGGTGGTAAGAGAGTTGGAGGCCCAGGTAAGCATAAGACACACCACTGGCAGTTCCAAGGGGGAGGGCAGGCAAAGGGTTGCAGTATTGGTGCAGGGAGGCATAAAGAAACTGAGAGGCTTCCAGGAGGGAGTCAAAATGGAACAGGGATGCAAAATAGAAGAGCTCCATCACGCAAAGGAGGAGCTTTTGATAGCTTTTGATTCTGATAGTGTAGAAGTCTAGGAGAGCTTAAGAGAGCAGGTGGGAGGAGAGGAGGCCCCTTGGGAGCTGAACAACTGAGTGTGAAGGGGAGGTGAGCAAAGGGTTGCAGGCCCAGGGGTGTGGAAGGATGCTAAGGAACTGAAGAGGCAGCTCCTAGCCGGAGACAAGGAAGCCACAGAAAGGAGCTGAGAGCAAACAGAACGGAGTGGGTAAGTGTCCCTGGTGACACACATTTCAATCTGTGGAGTTCCTCAGCCTGCCGAGAATCTTGTCAGAGAGACATGTCCCAAATGTCACAGAGAAGAAGTGTCCCTTTCTGTGCAATAAGGGAAGTAGGGCAAGAGGGATGTCCTGGCATGCCAGTGCAGCTTTTGTAGTAAACAGAACAGTCAGCTCTGGGGTGACAACAAGACAGAATAAGAGAAAGCATTTGAAGAGGTGGACTGGGAGAGGCTTTTGGGGAAGGGGAGAAGGTAAATGTTTTTAGAGCATGCTTATATGGAGGGTGTCTTGGGACGCAGGAGATGTAGTAGGCCACAGGAGCCTGAGTAGATGAGAAGAGACAACTGGTTAGTATGGGTAGAGAGAAGAAGCAGCTGAAGAGGCCCACTCTAGAATTTGAGGCCAAGTACAGTAGGAAACAGAAACCAGAAGAAACAAGTGGTCTGAACATACCTTAGGAGAGCCAGACCAGCAACCAGGTTCAGAGAGGCTGTGTCCCTTGGCGGAAGCTCATTTATGCCATTCCTGGATTTTCTTTCAGACCTACCACCTACCCCTGTACATCACAAGAGAAACAAAATGCTTAGTATCAGATGGCTCTAGTTTGCCTTTTAATCTAGAGCAACACCTATCTCTGGGAGTGCATTTAAGAGATGCTCACGCCCACAAAAAAAAAAAAAAAAAAAAAAAAAAAAAAAAAAAAAAAAAAAAAAAAAAAAAAAAAAAAAAAAAAAAAAAAAAAAAAAAAAAAAAAAAAGCAAAGGCTGAATAAATAAATGACTCTTCGTATATGCCAGCACACACATCCTGGATTTTTAAGGACAGTTATGTTTCAAATGGTCCATGCCAGTGTCTCTGTATGTGCAACTCCACTTACCCAGTATTAATTTGGAAAAATAATATCCATGTATCTAAAGAGTAAAAGATAGTGGGATCACTACCTTTTCCTTATTTGGACTATTCACTTAATGTGGTCTAAACTTGTATTAACTTTTATTAGCAGCCATATCACACTGTTAGCTCATAATGAAATTGTGGTCAAATAAAATCCCCAGGTCTCTTTCACATGAACAATTGTCAAAATGTATAAACAAACTAGTTGAATTAATAGCTGGGAACAGCTAATAGGGAAACCCTGTTGCTTAAAATGCAGTTCTTTCCGGGCCAAATGTTCGCCCATCTTAACAGTAATTGCACAATGTATTTGCAGCTAAGGCCTCATTAAAGCTTCATGCTCACCTGCATTCCAGCAGCACTGAGAGGCTGCATATGGGTTAGGGCAATGGCCAGGTGATTGCCTCCTGGGCTTGCCCAATTTTGAATTTTAGTTAGAGCCACAAAAGTCTGTGCCTTTGTGCCTTGAGTTATTATAGGGAGTTTGTATCCCTGGGGAGTTCAAGCAATTCAGAAGCAGCAGGAAGAGGCAGGGAGGCAGGTGAGCAAAGAACAGAGCCCCATGAGAGGCATTGTGACACCTTGTTAATTATTAACTTTGGCAGCAGGTACTGGAGTTAACCGGAAAGGGAGGGTGGACCTCATTAGGTATCCAAACGGCATTTCTAAAGGGTGGATGTAGTCCAGAAGCAGGCTGTTTTCCTGGGGTTGACCACAAAGAAGGTGCATACCTTGAGTGCGAGACAACCTGGATACATTTCAGAAGGCCCCACCATGTAACTGCATCCACACAATACATATTACTCTCTCACTGCAGGCTGGAAACATAGGATAGGTCTCTAGAGGACTCTGATAAAGGAAGCATAATAGGTTTGATGGCCAATTTTTAACCCAAGGTAAGATATATTGTACTCAAAAGGAAGGAACAATTATTTTAACTATATTAAGGCAGTTGTTTAAACTGTTTTATTCAGTCAGCACAAAGGCATTGAGTATGCACACTTTGGGATATATGTACACACACACACACATTTGCTCATCTTAAGAGTAGTCGCACATTGTAGCTACAGCTAAAGACTGCAGGATGTGGGAAACGTTATGTATGTAAGGTAGGGGGCTTGAATGGATCTAGATGAAGGAAAATCAAGAGGCAGGTGTGAGATCTAGCAGTCAACAGAGATGGAGCCCCCATGGAAAATGTACAGCAAAGAGCTACCGATCCCCATAACAGTTGATTCTCCCATTTGTAGGAAAGGTGCACAGTTCCTCGGTAGATCTTCTGCCTTAGACTACCTAACCTAGAAACCACAGTATGGGATGAAGGAAGATACTATTTCACAGACTTATCTTGAAGATGAAATGAAGCTACAGAAATTGATTTTGGCATAGAAGACACTCAGTGTACAGAGGAGGACATATAGGGACCCTTGAGATCAGGCAGGGAGGAGGAGCAATAGGAGAGGTTTCCTGCAGGGTCATCTGAAAGTCCCCAGCCTACTTTGGGGTGCCAGCAGATTATGTTTCATTGGTTGATGGACTTGGCTATATTCTGGACTGCACTATGTTGTCAATCTGCACCATGTCAGAGCTGTGCAGGCCTTGGGGCTCTGGGTATAATGAAGACAGACTCACAATACAGGCAGACATCCACAGGACAGTACCTCCTCGAGGTTTCAAGAGATCAAAGTCACACTTAGACACCCAACTTTAGATGTCTGTAGATTTTGTTTTTAACTCTGTGTGTGTGTGTGTTAAATGTACCAATCACAGAAAACAGAAAATACTAGATACCCAATGACAGAACGATGCAATTGTTCAGAACGAGTTCTTTCACATTAGTGTTTTGGAGCATTTCTCTCTACCTGGTATGTCCTTACATACTTATCTCTATTTGTAACTTCCATACTGGTTTCCCTCTATAATCTTAAATATAACTGTAAATGAGACAGATTCTATAAACATTTCTACTGTTAATAAAAGAAAATCTTTAGTGAGAAAATCTTTAGGATGAAAAATTCAGCAACTTTTGAGTTCTTTCTGGTCCTTCCTGAAAGAAGCATTTGATATAGTTAGGTATGGATAGAGATTTCCAATATACACTCTTACTTTTTTATTTATTATTTTGCTATTTACATATCAGAAAATGAAATTAAATTACCAAAAATATGAAAACAAACCAACCATAAGCAACTTCCTCTTAAGCATAAAGTCCACACGAAGAGAATATTCATGGGTATAACAGAAGCGCCTCCAAGAGTTTCCACAAGAAATGAGAGGCAGCTCTGGAAGCTTCCAAGCCATCTATACCTCTTCTAAGTGCAGTGGCAATGTATTATTTGAAATGGGGATTTGAATATATTGTGAAGCCCTGCTCACCAGAGTGACAACAGAGATTCTGGTGAATGGCATTCCATTCAAAGTTTTAAAATCAAATGTAACATATTCTACAGTCTGCAGTGTAAACTGTAGAATTTAGTGCAAATTTAACATGTGCCATTGATGTTTCAGCCTAGGAATCCCTGGATGCAGTTTTGCATGTGACAATGAGTAACTGGGGAGGGGAGGGAGGGAGGCAGGGTTCGTGCTGTTTCCCTAGGATTATTCACTTAATGCATGGTAGAATCCCATTCTCCAGATTTGGTTGTTCTCAAGGCAAATAGCATCATCTGGAAGTCCAGGAGGTTCATCAAAGACCAGCTCAAGAACAAGAATATGAGCTGACTAGGGTCATGGTATTTCATTGAAGATGACCTACATGGCCACACTCACTTAGTTCCTAACACTCTTATCAAAGGGAGTCTCTGGCTTCAAAACACTGTTGCATAGGAATGCATGTCCTACATCTTTCTCACACAGAATGTTGCTGTCGACAAATCTAAAACAAATTCATCTCCTCTCAGGACAGACTCACACCAGTATCTAGATTTCTTCTTATTTAAATTACACTGGAATGAAATGACATAAACCTGTATAATCCAAGTGTTTGGGAGGTTGGGGCAAAGGGATCCAAATTCAAAGTCATTGCTCAGCTATGTAAATTCAAGGCAATTTGGCAGACATGATACTCTGTTTCAACCCCCGCCCCCAAAACCAAAAGGACAAATACAATATAATGGACAACTAACTCATCAGATTCTTCCTAGCTTGACCCCCATTGTTCAGCAACTGGATTCTCCATCTTGTATTATGAGAAAGAAATTCAAAAATGTTTATGTTTCCAACAAAATAGCCTGCATCAGAGAATTAGTATCAAAAGAGAAAATGGTCACTTTTTTCTTAGTGGGAAAGATATAGAAAGTGATGTTCCTGTTAAAAGCAAGGATCTTGGAAGTACATCCAAAGCAATCAAGAGACTCTGTAATCAGGTTGTGTTTTGAAACTATAATCTCTCCTAATTGAGAGCAGGAACTCCAGTTCAGCCTCCCAGTTCTGTTAATTGATTCCTAGATCTATTCCCTATTGATTCTGTCCATGAGAATAGCTCACCTTGAGAACCAGGAAGCTGCAATCCAGGTCTCAGTGCCTTGTAGGGATGCAATTTGATTTTACAGGTGATGGAAGTTGCCAGCAATGTGGGTTTTTAAGTAGGAGGTAAATTTTAACCTATAATGGGAAGTGTTTACTGAAACTACGGACTTTGTTAGGTTAGCAAATGGTTGCTTCTGAGAATAGCTACATTTGAAAGGAACTAAACTCTCATAAAATAATATGCTTTCAAATGGATTTGAGATCCAAAATAGTAACCCTTTCCAATAAACCACTGTGCATATTTCATTATTGCCTGCATAACCAGTTACCGACACATCTTGATTTATGTGGAAATAAAAATATTTACCACTTTTACTTATAGCATGTATCATTAAATATAGATGTCAGCCAGTTGCCAACTTCTATACTTTCTTCTCCTGTGAGATGCAAAGATATTATATAGATTCGAGAATTTCTTTCATAACTTGATTTTCCCCTGGATGATAAGAGATGTAAGCTTTTATTATGCCCTTTCTCTGTGGGAGGCAATGAGCTAGGAGCCCCTTCTAAGTTGCTCCACATGTATACTACCTTCTGTAGAGCAAAGAGAAAAGCCAGTACTTCATTTTTTTTGCAAATGAAAAAGCTGAGCTCCAGATGAGACTAGCCATTGGAATCTTGCTGCTAGGACATGGTGCAGGTTGCATTTGAAACAAATTTGATCTGCTTCTATACTTACCTTCATTCCCTTTTGTCTGTGTGCATGCACACATGTGTGTATATAGATGTTCATGTGTGTGTAACACATTTGGGTGCATGGCTACATCTTCATGCTTGTGTGTAAACGAGAGGGCAATTTTGGATGTTATTGCTCAGATACTGTCCCCTTTTATGGGGGCAGAGGAGGTGGAGCTCTCATTGACCTGGCAGTCACAAAGTAGGCTAGGCTGGTTGGCCAAACAGTCCAGAAATCCCCCTGTCTCTGTCTTCCTATCTCGGGGATTATAATCACATAGTACTATGTTTGGCTTATTTTACATGGGTTCTGGGAACCAAAGTTAGATATTTGGGCTTACAAGGAGTGTACTTAACCAACTGTGCCACCTCCTAGCTCTATTGTCTTCTTTATATCATAACTGTCTATGTTTCCTAAAAACAAATTTCTTGAACTTCTGCAAATTAGCTAAGTACTCCTTCTTCAACTTGCCATGCCCCTAGCTAAGTACTCCTTCCTCAATTTTCCACGCCTCTTCTGAGATATGTATTTCTCATCCTATTAACATGGCATTAGGACTTTTCTAGTCCCCTGAGGGAGAAATCAGGGCCATGCTACATGCACTTAATGTAAGTGCCCATTTACATAGTGGCTGATTGCATTAACATTTGCTCACCTGTCATACCAGCTACCATCCCGTCCTGTAGCAAATGCTAAAGAATCTGCGAAAGAATGTACTACTCAATGTGTATATAATGGCACCAGACAGATGGATTGTGTGGGATGATTATTCACACAACATTGAATAATGGAGGGTATGGTCATTGCCCAGCTTCTGTAGGCAAGATGGGGCTCTGTGTCTGTGAAGGAACAATGTTAATACCCCACAGAAACCTAGAAGCATGTAATGGGCCCAATACAGATAATAGAGTTGGGAAAATGGTACCATAGTCACTGAGTCCTTCCCTTCCAAGGTAAGCTGTGAGGGTAGGTAGCTGTTATGTCCTTGATCTCACTCTGCCCTCATTTTCTGACGACTGGAACCAGGGCTCTTCAGTATTTTCTCCTTGTTAATTGAATGACGAGTTCTGGATAATGGATAATTCTCAATTTTCTATTTTTAGAAAGTATATAAATATCTAAATTAGATTTAGGCAAAGTGAGCTGCAGCCTTTGATATGCAGAGAGCATAATTAGGTTGCTGCGTTTACCCACCCAGTCGCAAGCAAACTTTAACTCATTAAGCTGTGAGGGACTTTGATGAACCTTTGAACTAGATAAAAATATGCCAGTCACGGCCAAGTTCTCCTCTCTTCTTTGAGAACTTTCAAAGGAGAGAAAGTGACTAATGTGTTTGGTTTTGTAACATCACCTGCCAGCTCTGTTTGGCTTTGAAGGCTTCAGGGGATACTTAACCACCTCCAAGCCACATGGAGGCATTTAGGGCAAGTTTGTCCTTGGTGTTAGAAGCCCTGTGGCTGGTTTCAGTTCCACTCTTGACCTTCAGTCCACAAACCTTTTAGGCCTCCATTAATCAACTGTGAAATAAGGATAACAAGCCAAGGTACTGAGAGAGGCTCAGAAGGGTGGGTTTTCAGGTGAAGACTGAATGTCAGTCTCAGACACAGACATAACGGGAAACCCTTATTTCCCCACCCCAGGGTTCCCTCACCCAGCTGTCTCTAGCTTTAGCAGGCTTCCAGTTGCCTAAACCCTCTCTGCATTGCCAAAGTCCTCAATACCTTTTCTGATATTCTTTACTGGATCAAAACTCCTCCAGCTCTATAGGAACTCATGTGTCCAGCAGGAACACTACATGCAAGCATCTCACCTCCCTGTGCTCACCAGACACAGCCCCTGTCTCCTGGACTCAGGGATACAACAGCATTTTATACCCTGCAAACTAGACTTGCTACATTAACTCTTGTTTGATATTTTTATATACCAACATGTATTAGGTTGCAGCATCAGGAACATTTTCTGGTTTTTAATCTCTTGTCTCTTTTGTCCTTAGTTCAGACTCTAGCCTCAGCCCCTTGCCTCCCAGGATGATGCTTCTTACCTCTTCAGAGGCCAGATTCTAACACACAGGCCTAAAAAGCTTAAAAAAATGCCCAACATAATTTAGACAGAAGTAAAAGAAACACATTTTATGAACAATAGTTTAAGTATAAGTGCTGCAATCTTTCAAAATTTTCCTTAAATCACATGTGCATAATTTCAAGCAAATAAGGCTGAGTAATCTGTAGTAATTGCATAATTGCAGCATTATTCAGTGTAGCTAAAACTCAATAACAATTTTTTAAAATAAAAATTAAGGTCAAAGGGTCTAGCTTAGAAGTAAAGGATGTTCTTAGGCCCCTGATTGTTGTTGGTTGTGAAATGGAGCACACACACAATCACATATACATATAAAAACATTTGTATATATTTTTCATATGATGATATGCCATTGGTTTATGAAAAGAATACTGCTCAAACAATGGACAGACATGAAAAATATTTTATAATACTCAAGTGAAAAATATAAATGAGGGCCTAAGGTGTATTAGGATAGTAACTCATATGCAGAAGATTAGCTTATATATGTGAATGATGCACACTAAACATTAATATTTAAAAAGGCTTTCAGGTGTTTATGGGTCTGTATTGCTTCTCATACTTCTTCAGAGGTAACATCTCAGTCTGTAGCCCAGGGGTGTCAACACTTGAGCCTCTTGCCTCAGTCTTTCTGATTGCTAGGCTTACAGATATCCGCCATTTTCTCCAGCCTTCTACAGTAATTTTATAAGTTAAATTCATTCAGAATTAGCATGGGATCCTTTAGGCTTCTGTGCTCTATCCCAACTCCCCCTGTGCCACCATTCTCTCCCAGCTTCACACACCTAAAGTGTAGTAGATGTGTTTTTGTTTCAAAGCTCAACTACGTGGATTAATTCAAATTATAGATAAATTATGGTATGTTCCTGTTCCATATTTTTGTGGCCAGTTCTCATATAAGCTCCTTTGCCAGGGCAAACAGGAATCACCCTTAACCACTTCTCAACACACTAGGTCTTTCATTTCTGCCATTTGCATAGCATCTGTACCTTTATTCTGTCTATAACCAGACCATTGCCACAATGAGCCAGTCCATATTCAAGCCATTTCTGTATTATTCCCATGTGGCAGTGCCATCTGCAGTCACCTGAATTTGTAAAATAGAGTAATTCATCGATTGACAAATACATGCAGTCCTCTCTAAGTGATACATTTTTTGAGTGCTTAGAGCCTTCTTTTTTTCCCTTTTATTATTATTATTATTAACAAAGAAGCCATACTTTCTAACCTTGTATATCCCTATTCAAGGTCCCATCCCCCTCCCACCACATCAGGTCATTCTTTCTTCCTTTTTCTTATATATTAATATCCACAGAAGGATACAGTTCTATACATGAAGAAGGATATGGAAAATTTAGCAGGAAGCAGTGTTCAGGCCCTTGGCTTTCATGAGTGCTCATTCTCCAAACAGAAAGAGGGTGTGAGGTGGAAGCCTTCTGGGTACATCCTCACCTGTCCCTTCCTAGCCTTCACATGTTGCACTGGTTGTAGTTATTTGGATTTGAGATGCCCTCCACGGGAGGATGTACTTGAATCACTGGCTCCCAATAGACAGCAGTGCTTTGAGAAGGTGTGGTATCTTACAGAAGTGGGGCCAGTCTGATAGAAAGAGGTCACAGTGGGCAGGCCTTTGAGGTTTGTACTCAATTGTAGTTCCAGCCTGGTCACTTTTAGTATGAGGAATAAAAGCTACTCCCCCCCCCACACACACACACAAGCCATTATAGAGTCTGACACCCAGCCTCCTCCTTATTTCTTATCATGTACTGAAATCCTTGGAAACCATGACTCAAAAATCAACCTCTTTTCTTAATTTCCTTCTGTCAGGTGTTTGTGACAGTCCCAAGAGATACAGCTAACATACTAACCAAAACATTGCATTCTCATCCATCTTAAGTCTGGTCTATTGCCTTAAGATGTAAAAAGATCTTGGGTACCCAAGAAAAAAGACTGAACCTGATTATGCATGCGCATTACTTTTTATATCTCACTTCAACTGTCATGCCACAGAGAGACAGGGGCTTCACACTAACTGTTTTATGACCACCCTGTCTTTCTGTTATTTTCTTCATTTTACAATTAGAATGCCAGTGGGTGATGCTTGTCATAGAATGCATATCAACACATTGAACAGTACCAGTATACCTTTGTAGTTAAGAGTCTGACTTGGTGAGTAGCTTTGACAAAGAGATTCTATCTGTCATGTAATTTACATGGTGGACAGTTCTCATAAATTAAATGAGCTAAATATGAATCTCCAAACATTGACAAAATACACTTCAAATATGTGATAAAGAAAATGCTTCATTATGTCAGCAAGAGTTTTGAAATGAAACATTTTAAACAAATATTTTTAGTAGAGTATGTATAAATATTTATTACAAAATGCCCCAAGCAAAAGAACTGATATAATTGTCATTTAATAAATCTTTTTTATCTATTTAATTATTCTATTTTTTTAATTTAAAAATTTTTCCCATACCCGCTACTGCTCCCGCCCCAGCCTCTTCCCTCCCCCCTAATCTCCTCCCCCTCTTCACCTCCTCCCATTGACTCCCTAGAGAAAGCAAGAAATCACAACGTAAGTCATTTCGGTGTGGCACAGCCAGTTGAGGTAGGACTCAGTCCCTCCCCCAAGTTTCAAGGCTGAGAAAGATGTTTTCCCACTACGCATGTGCTTTGAGGAGCCAGTTCATGCAGCTGGGATAGACTCTGGTCCGAGTGCAAGAGGCTCCAGAAATTGTGCATGCCTTTTGACAGCCATCTACATTCAGAGGGTCCAGATCCATTCCATGAAGGTTTGTCAGCTGCCATTTCAGTCTGCAAGCTTCCAACAGGACAGGACTGCCTACTCCATGGGTTTCCCCACCATGATCCCTATTCCTCAGCTCATGCATCTCTCCTCTCTCTTTACCTGGACCAGTAGCTCAGCCCAGTGTTTAGCTATGGATCTCTGCATCTGCCTAGATGAGGGTTCTATAATGGCAATTAGGGTGGTCATTTATATGATAATAAGGAAAAGTCAGTTTAGGCACCCTCTTCACTATTGCTTGGAATCATAGCAGGGCTCATCTTGTGGGCTCTTGGGTGTTCCCTAGTATAAGATTTCTCTCTAATCCCACAATGCCTCACTCTATCGGGATATCCACTAATGTGGGATGTCTTTCCGTATGCTGTGAATCTCATTGGATAATAAAGAAACTGTTTTTGCCTATGACAAGGCATCTCAGAAGCAGGCACGAAATCTGAGCATAAATAAAGGGGAAGGAGGGTGGAGTCAGAGTCACAAAAGCCACAGGCCACATGGCAAGACAGATTAATGAAAATAGGTCAAGTTAAAATGCTAGAGCTAGCTAGCCATATGTCTGAGCCATAGGCCAAATAGCATGTAATTAATATAGCATCTGAGTCGTTTTTGAGTGGCTAAGCAGCAGTGGCAGGTCCCAACTTCTAGGCTAAACCAGATAGGGAACTTCTCCTACAATCCACTTTTTTCCTCTCCCTTTCTGTTTCACCCACTCTCTGCAACATCCCATTATTCTCTTCTCACCTCCCCTTGTTCCCTTCCCACAGATGATCACAATTTTCTTAGGCAATCTTCTCTATTTCCCCTTCCCAGGGGGATGTATGGATGTCTCTCTTAACTTTCTCCTGTTACCTAGCTGCTGGTATGTGTGTATGTGTGTATTGTAGCCTGGTTAGCTTTTGCTTTACATCTAAAACTCACTTCTGAGTGAGTATATGCCATGTCTGATTCTTTGGGTCTGTGTTACCTCACTCAGAATGATCCATCCATTTGCTTGCAAATTTCAGGATGCATTTTTTTTAACTGTGGGGTAGTACCCCATTGTGTAAATGTATCACAATTTTTAAATTTGTTCTTCAGTTGAGGGGCATCTAGGTTGTTTCCAAGTTTTTGCTATTATGAATAATGCTGCTTTGAACATAGTTGAGCTAATGATTTTCAGGTACAAGTGTGCATCTTTAGGGTATATGCCCAATAGTGGTATTGCTGGATCCTTGGGGAGATTGATTCCCAGTTTTCTGAGGAACCAACATACTGATTTTTAAAGTGGCTGTACAAGCTTACACTCCCACCAGCAGTGGAGGAGTGTTCCCCTTGCTCCACATCCCCTCTAGTATAGGTTGTTCTCATTTTGATTTTAGCTATTCTGACAGGTGTAAGATGATATCTCAGAGTTTTGATTTGCACTTCTCTGATGGTTAAGGAATTTGAGCACTTCTCTAAGTGTCTTCCAGGAATCTGAAGTTCTTTTGTTGAGAATTCTCAAATTAACTCCATACCCCATTTTCAAATTGGGTTCTTTGGTTTTCTGACCTCTAGTTTCTTGAGTTCTCTATATACTTTAGAGTTTAGTCCTCTGTCAGATGTAGTATTGGTGAAGATCTTTTACCATCCTTTAGGCTGTCATTTTGCTTTATTGACCATGTCTTTGCCTTACAGAAGCTTCTCAGTTTCAGGAGGTCCCATTTATTAATTGTTGTTCTTAGTGTCTGTGCTATTGGTGTTATATTTAAAAAGTGTTCTCCTGTTACAATGTGTTCAAGGGCATTTCCACTTCTATTTTCTATCAGATTCAGTGCAATTGGGCTTATGTTGAAGTCTTTGACCCACTTGGATTTGAGTTTTGTGCAGGGTAATAGATATGAGTCTATTTGCACTTTTCTACATACCATCATCCAGTTATACCAGCACCATTTGTTGAAGATGTTATCTTTTTATTGTATATTTTTGGCCCCTTTGTCAAAAATCAGATGTTCATATGTGTGTGGATTAATATCAGGGTCTTTAGTTTAATTCCATTGATCTACAAGTCAAGTCTATTTCTATGCCTGTACCAAGCTGTTTTTATTACTGCAACTCTATAGTAGAGCTTAAAGTCAAGGAAGGTAATGTCTCCAAAAGTTCTATTATTAAGCAGGATTGTTTTGATAATTCTGGGTTTCTTCTTATTCCATATGAAGTTGAGTATTGTTCTTTCAAGGTCTGTGAAGATTGTATTAGGATTCTGATGAGGATTTCATTGAATCTGTAGATTGCTTTTGGTAAGATTATCATTTTTACTATGTCTAGTAGCATGGGAGATCTTTCCATTTTCTGATATCTTCTTCAATTTTTTTCTTTAATGACTTAAAGTTCATGTCATTACTGGTCTGTCACTTCTTTGGTTAGAGTTACCACAAGATATTTAATGCTATTTGCAGCTGTTATAAAGGGTGATTATTTCCATGATTTTATCCCTTTTATCATTTGTGTATAGGATAGGAGGGCTATTGATTTTTTTAGTTAATCTATGTTTATGGATTCATTTTCATTGAATTCTAGGAAGTCTTTAATTTCTTTATTTCTCCCTTGACTCAGAGGTAGTTTGTTTGAGAGATGTTTAGTTTCCATGCATTTGAAGGCTTTCTGTGATTTGTGTTGCTGAACTTTAGTCCATGGTGGTCTGATAGGAGGATACAAAGGGTTGTTTCCATTTTTTGTATCTATTCATATTTGCTTTATGACTGAATATGTGGTCAATTTTAGAAAAAGTTCCATGGGTGCTGAGAAAAGGTATATTCCTTTGTGTTTAGGAGGGAAGTTCTGTATATATCTATTAATTCCTTTTTTTGTTATAACATCTGTTAGATCCCTTATTTCTCTTTTGAGTTTCTGTCTGGTAGACCTATCTATTGGTGTGAGTGGGGTATTGAAGTGAGATTTAAGCTTTTGTAATGCTTCTTTCATATATGTGGATGCCTTTGTGTTGGGGGCATAAATGTTCAGGATTGAGCCTTCATCTTGACGGATTTTTCTGAGATTAATAAGTAATGTCCATTCTGATCTCTTTTTATTGACTTTAGTTTGAAGTCTATTTTGTTAAGTATAGGATAGCTACACCAGCTTGTTTCTTAGATCTATTTAATTATATTTTTCCCCAACCCTTCACTTTGAGACATTGTCTGTCTTTAAAGTTGAGATGTGTCTTTTGTATGCAGCAGAAGGATGGATTTTGTTTTTGTATTCATTGTGTTAGCCTGTGTCTTTCTATAGATGAATTGAATTCATTGATATTAGGGGATATTAATGAACAGTTATTGTTAATTCCTGTTATTTTTGGTGATAGTGTGTGTGGGTTTTCCTTCTGTGAGGTTATCTTTTGCTTGTGGCTTTGTGGGTGTATCTAGCTTCCTTAGGTGGAAATTTTCTCTCTAGTGCTTTCTGTAAGACTAGATTTGTGGATAGCTATAATTTAAATCTGATTTTGTCATGAAATATCTTTTTTACTCCATCTATGCTGATTGATAGTTTTTCTGGGTATAGTAGTCTGGGCTGGTAACCGTGGTCTCTTAGTGTCTGTATAACATCTGACCTTCATTGTTTCCATTGAGTATTCTGGTATTATTCTGATGAGTCTGCCTTTGTAAGTTACTTGACCTTTTTTCTTTGCAGCTCTTAATATTCTTTCTTTATTCTGTAAATTTAGTAGCTTGATTATTATGTGGCAAGAAGACTTTTGGGGGGAGTCTAGTCTATTTGGTGTTCTGTAAGCTTGTGTATCTTTATAGGCATTTCCTTTAGATTGGGAAAGTTTTCTTCTATAATTTTGGTGAATATATTCTCTGTGTGTTTGAGCTAGTATTATTCTTTTTCAATTATTCTCAGGTTTTGTCTTTTCATGGTGTCCCATATTTCCTAGATGTTTTGTGTTATGACCTTTTTGGTTTTAGTGTTTTCTTTGACTCTCATATTTATTTCCACATCAGAGATTCTCTCATCTCTTGCAGTCTGATGTTTATGTTTGCATCTGTAGTTCTGGTTTGTTACTTCAGATTTTCTGTTTCTAGCATTGCCTCAGTTTGTGTCTCTTTTATTGCTTCTATTTCAGTTTTTAATTCTTGAAATATTTCCTTCACCTGTTTGATTGCTTTTTTTAGTTATCTTTATTTTCTATAAAAGGTTAGTTGATCTCTTCCAATGTTTTATCTTTTCCTTTATTTCTTTAAGGGAGTTTTTAAGGCTTCTATTATCTTCATAAAGTTTTGTTCTGTTTTGTTTTTAAAGGTTGTTTTCTTCTGCTTCTTCTGCATTGTCATGTTTAACTCTTGTTGTTGTAGAACCACCAGATTTTGGTGGTGCCATATTGTTCTTTATGTTGTCATGTGTATTTTTGTACTGGAATCTGCCCATTGCTTCCTTGAATTAATGCAGGATTTGCCTGTTCTCAGGGAGTTGATTGTGGTGTAATCTGTTCTGGCTGTATCTGTATCTCAGGAAACCTCTCTTGGTCAACTTAGAAGTAGTGTATTCTGTATCACAGTGAGCTGTTCTTTGTGCAAAAATAGCTGGCTGATTTTGTGTCTCAGGGATTCAATCTTAGTCAAATATGAGCTCTTGATCCAATAGGTGCTAAGGATCTGTGGGTCTCAGGTAGCCATTGAGATTGCCTGGTGTTGGGATGGATTAGGGGTTTGTAGATGGGGGTGTCTGGTGAACTGGATTTTTCTGGGGAGTTCTGGCTCACAGGGGTTTCCCTGGTGACCTGGATTTAGGGACGAGGTGATTATAGGTAGGGTTCCAAAGGTTGGGTACCAGGGATTGGGTCACAAAGACCAGTCTCTCTTGTTGGGCTGGGTGAAGTGTCACTCACCTTGTGGTCCAATAGGTGCTGAGGATCTGTGGGTCTCAGGTAGCCACTGAGGTTACCTGGTGATAGGATAAATTGGATGTTGCAACAGGATTTGTAGATAGGGGTTTCCAGGGAACTGGATTTTACTGGAGACTTTGGACCTGCTGACCTAAATTTAGGGAGAGATGGGTTCATAAATCTTGATAAAGCCCTTTTGTAATTTTTTCCCACTGAAAAAGATAGGTGCTATATCTGGGTAGTTTTTCAAATTAACTTTATAATCTTTTTGCAAGTCATGTTTAGTTTCTTTTCAAATGCATTTATTTTCACAAATCTGAAAAAGATACTAAACAAGTTTCCAGCTAGTTATAAAAGTATTTTATCATCCATCAGTCTGTTGCATTTGCTGTATATTTTAGAGGGACACATGTGACAGCACAGTAGACTTCCATTTCCATCTACTGTTGATGGCATCAAAACTTTTTAGCATTTGCCTTTACAAAAAAATGGGAAAGGGGATTTAAGGCTAAATCAGATGAGATTACAGCAGAGGAGTGTGTGTATGTGTAGCATTTCTAATATGTAAGCTTTATTTTTAATAATTATTTTATAACATAATGAAAAACACACACATTTCAATGTAGTGTGGCCTCTATGCACAGAGGTAAATGCAATGTAATGAAAAGATCAAATCAGGAAGAAAAATGAACATTGTAAAACTACTGACTCTGGAACAGTTTGTTAATATTTTTAAATTGATAATGGTAGATGGCAAATTGCTCTGGTATTTATATTTCATTTGATGCATCTTACGGAGTGATAGAATGGATTTCTTTAAAAATGTCAAGAGTTATAATCTACAAGAAATTAAATCATTTGCAATAATTTGAACTAGTGATTAAAAATTTAAAAGTCAACCTAAAATATATATGAGAATGTACTTGAGTTTTTAAAATATTTTAGATTTTGTAAACAGAGACAACTGGGAAGCAACTGCCTAAGAAGACAGAATGCCTGATACCCAGGTAGTACCTGGCCATGTCAGTGAGGGGCATTTTCAAAGTCCTGGGGAGATGGAGCACAGTTCTTGACTAGTTTTCTCCCTCTGTCCAGCTCATGTGGGTCTCTGCATTTCAATTTAAATAGTTAAAAGGTTTGGTGAATTAATTTTTGTGTAGGAAGCAAACATTAGGAATGAGAAGGTGAACCTTGCAGCCATTCTCTGATCTCATTTGCACATTGTGATATATATATATATGTGTGTGTGTGTGTGTATGTGTATATACACACACATATAAATAAGAAAGAGCACTGACAAAGATGTTGGGTGAAGGAGCATTTGCTCTTCCTCCTATGCTGGTCAGCATTTAAACTGACTCTCCCAGAGGGATGAATCCCACTGCCAAAAGGTTCTCTGATGATGAAAATTATAGGATCCAGCAGCAATTTCTACAGAGCAGGGAAGAACATCCAGGGTAGGCCATAAAGGTCAAGTCATCAGGACTCAGATTTGTTTTAACGTTTCCAGAAAATCCAAATGAACATCTGATAAAGGTTTACTCATGTCAACCTTCTCTGTTTCTGTGTCTTCTCAGTCTCCTTTGCTCACTCCACACCAGCCTCACTCTACCCTTGCTTTTGTCAAAGCTGTTTAGTACCACTAGATGATTAGATATTTCTACTATTGCACCCTTCCCAGCCCAGAGGAACATGGGACTCACTTCTTTGTATTGCTTGCTGTCTCTGCTCCTGGCAACTTCTTTCTAAGAGAGGGCTCCCTGGCTTCCCTGCCTAAAATTATACCCTTTTCACCCTCTATTGTAGTGTTCTGCTGTTAGCAATTACCCAAGGATTAGGGCTGGATAAGTAGGAATTTCCAGGTCCAACAGGCATAGTTACTTGGTCACTCTGACTTTACTTTCTACAGTTTCTTGAAAATGGATGTGTATGCATATATTATACTTATATATACATATATACACACAATACTACCTAGTACAGATTGAACCTTTGATAAATATAATCAAATATTAAACTTTTTCCCAATTTGGTAGTTTCAATGTGCATTTTTATAATAACTAGTAAGAATGACTATATTAGAATATTTATTGGTTGTGCATATTTTCCTGTAATTATCGTTCTAGAATTTTTAGCCACTTTCTTGTCAATATTTATTATAAAACTATTATATACTTTTCAAAATAGGGGATAATTACACAATATATACTCTCTGCTGTAGACTTTATTTGGTCAATGAAGGAATAGATTATATTGGAAATAATTACCATGAGAATATTTAGAAATTGATTTTACTGGAAAATAATTAAGGAAAAAAGCATCTGAAAGTTTTATAAAAACAAGACTGGGGAGACACAGCAGTGTTTATTTACCGAGACTCATGGCATTAAACATTACCTCCTTTTCTAATTAGCTGTGCCAGCTGTGTGACATGGACACAGAGGAAGCAGGGCTCCAAAGGGCCAAGTCCTTTCACCTCAGCTGGACATAGAAAGGGAGTAGTGCCGAGAACAACAGGGGGTTGCCTGTCTAGTAGATAAATAGTGGAGTGGCTTAGCTTCAACTGTAGATTGCAACTAAGAAAATCCAGTTGCAATATATGCAAAGATACTTGTGGTATTATTTACAGAACTTGAAAATAACCACATGCTGCCTTGTCATTTAGATGTATTGCACATGAGATTCCAAGGGCACAATAAGTTCCAAGAGAAACAGGGACAAAACCATCCACTGACCAGTTGGTTAGGACTTAGGATTTGGCTTCCATCTTTAACACGGTGATGAACCAATACTCAGAGTCATCAGTGAATCTCTTATCTTGGTGCTCTGCAGATAGTCTCTAATGGACACATGGATCTCTAATGTTGCCAAACAGGCAAGATTGAGTAAAGCAGATCTCCAATGATGGGAGGAAACTGAAGCCAAAGTGAGGGGGGCGGGCAGAAGCCCATAATGGTTTGAAACTAAGCATCCTACTACAAGCTTGCTCAAATCTTGCCCTGATCCAAGGCTGTTCTTTAAGGCAAGAGACATAACCACAGTAAAACAGGGAATCTCAAAGGTAAAGTGAGATAGCTAGAATTTCAAAATTGGGCTCTGGTTCATTGTAGTATTTGTTCCTCCAGAAACTGACCCTACATTTCCTGGAAAGTTTGACCAAGGTGTGAACAATTCAGATCACAGTACTTTTTCTCTTTGGAGAAGGTGTCTTGATTTTGCCCCATCCTTGGGTAGATGAGATAAAAAGGGTGGAGGAGAAAAGATAAAGAGATCCTGTGAGCTTGCCCTGGAAGATAGGGCCTGAGATCTTGATCAAAGATGAGTATGGTGAGGAAAGGATTAGGTCCAGGCATGGGAAGCTTGCTTCTTCTTAAATAGGGTGAGAACACTCAGAAAAATTAGGTCTGCAGCTCAGAGAGATGTTTCTTCAGGCAGAGGATAACACTTAAAAAGAGACCCTCCTGGGGTTGATTAGCCTCAAATTGTCTGGAACTTCAAAGGAAACTGACAGTTAACTGGGAAAGCACAGGTCCTCTGTGGAGTTAAGAAATTTAGGGAAATAAGAACTATACATCAGAGAGAAGTGCTATTTTACACCCAGATTTTTATGCATTTGTTTTCCTTGATCTCAAAAAAGATATTTAACTTTAAACTGAAATAGAAATTCTAGAACCAGGAATTTTAAACCACAAGGCACACTGAGCATCTCTCCCGATGCTCTCGTGTCACAGATAAGGATGATGATGATGAAGATATGGGGTTGCTAAGCTAGGCTACAATCATGTTACCAGGCTTACAGGACAAGTTCACTCACTGTTCAGCAAATGAATCACATGTTCACATAGTACAAGAGCACTAGATGTTTAAAACCAATGTTATAAAATTTTACTAAAGTGCATGCTTTCAACATAAGGAACTGGGTTTCTTTCCCAGAACACACATTGAAAAAAAATGTGTGTGTGTGGCACCCAATTATAACCCTAGCCCTTGGAGGGCAGAGACAGGTGGCTTACTGGCCATCCAACATGTCCTACTTAGTTGATTTAGAACTGTGAGAAACCCTGTGCCAAAAATAAATGAGTAAAACGATGGATGGCTTGGAAGAATGGCCTTGGAGGTTGTCCTCTGCCTTGCACCTCCATGCACCGGCACCCACACATGCATGAACTGATAAAAGCTTGATGTATATGAATTTTTAAACATCTATAATTATGCATATTATCAAAGTAACAGACAGTGTCCAGTGATAACTTAGCAGGATGTTATTTAGTCACTTACAAGAATTTTGATTCTATCCTCAAACTGACAAATAAGGACAAAAGCAATCTAACCCATGAGTGTCTCAGACAGTATGGATTTATTTTTATGATATGCTTTCATATTCTAGCACTAACCAAAAGCATACACACTGACTATATAAGGAAATATATACATATACATGTATATTTTTTTCAAGATGTATAATAGCATCAGGAAGTGCAATTTCAGGAATGCTAAGCACTATTTTGCATGGCTGTCCTTTTATCCTGTGACAGCTCACTGAGCCAAGTGTTGGCAGTCACTCCACTTCATAGACAATGTAACTCAATGACAGAGATCTCACCTTACTTTTCCAAAGTCCCAGCCTGTGAATGGTGGAACTAAGAAAAGTCACATGATGAGTACCAATAAAAAATTAAATAGGTAAATAACTCAGTAGGTAAAGTTCTTGCCACATGAGGACCTGAATTTGAACCCTGGCAACCATGTGAAGAGCTGATTGTAGCAGCCCATGCTGGAAATCCTTTTACTGGAAAGGTAGAGACAGGGAACTTTTGGGGTTGGCTGTCTTGCCAGTCTAGCTCAATCAATGAACTTCAAGTTCAGTAAGAGATTCACGCTCAAAACAATAATAATAATAATATGAAGAGTGGTAGAAGTTGTCTGATATAGATTATGTCTTGCACACATACATGCACACATATACATACACACACATAAATGCTAGTAATACTGGAATACTGGAAGTAGAGAGTGACTGTCATTTCCTGCAGTACCATGTTGATCTCATCAGAACATGGACAAATAAGATGTTCGGTTGACTTATCTAGGTATTCCAGACTTCCTTCCTGATCAGTTGTCATCAGAAGGTGATGTAATGAAGAAGATTGTTCTTACTTGGGGAATAGTGGTCTTGTGTGCAGTGCAGTACATAGAGCCTTGCTAATTCTACACCCATGCTGTCTTTGTACCAACATCTGGTACACCATTTGGTATTTGGTATGTGGAGAGGAAATCTTCCCTTAAGAAGTTCGTGCTGGGAAGCTGAGCTTTCCCTAGGCTAATTTCTACATCTGAGATTGTTGCTCTTTTCAGTGTGAATGCATGAAACTTGGAATCGTACTTTAGAAGGCCCAAATGTGTGTTGGTGTGTGACTTTGACTTTGCAATGATTTCTGTTCTCTTGGACACAGTTCTCTTCCCACCCCACCCTGTCCCCTTCTTACTGTCTACAGGATATGCTCTTCATGGGAGCCACTTTAAATCTTGTTAATAGAATCACAATGCATGAAAATAAATTATACACAATTGTATGCTCAGTAAAGACAAAAAATTAGCATTTAAGGACACTTTGAAGCTGGGTTTCTGCGATCATTTTCATTCAACCATAGAAACCACCAAAACTTTTATTAAATGCCTAATTACACAGCATAATGTGGACAGAACCACGTAAGTGTGAAGAATAGTGTAACAAGTCTTAGAGATAATTCCACAGAGTGTGATGCTCATAGTAGAAGGGCCAAATAACTTGCCCATTGTCACTCAGCTAATTAACGGCAAAGAAAATAAGAAAATAAATGCCCTTCTGTTCAGTTTTATGTATCATCTTAAGACATTAAGGATCAAGATTCTATAAATATAAAGTAACTGAACAGTTAAAAATCCAGGAGAGAAAAATAAGATCATTCGCCAACAAGAAAGCCACAAGCATAGTCTATAGATATAGCACAGGGTGGCTGAGATGGACAAAGAAGTATGTGTGGGGTTTGAGGGAGGACAGTGATGGAAACAGTGAAGGCTGGAAGTCGGCTTTTTGTGATCATGGCAACTAAATGAAGCCTTGAAGAAAAAGTGAGAATACTCAGAATGGGATCTTTGGGAAAATGAAGGGCAGTAGAGACATAGGCAAGGAGCAGAATGTGAAGGTGCACATACCTAACTTTTGGGAGATCTGGAAAGTCCCCAGGAAAGAGCAGTACATGTTCATGCTTTGAGACTATCTCTACAGAATGAGTTGAATAAGACTTAGCAGTTGGTCAAGATGATGTTCAGCTGGTGTACTTGTCTTCTCTGTTTTCTATTGCTATACTGCGACTGGAGGGTGAGTGGTTCCCTTTAGAAGAAATGGGTTAGAGCAATGGTTCTCAACCTGTGGGTCATGACCCTTTTGTGAGGTTGAGAGACCCTTTTCACTGGGGTATAGATACATCTATATTATGATTCATAACAGTAATGTGATTACAATTATGAAGTAGAAAAATTAATTTTAAGGTTGGCAGTCAGCTGTGTTAAAGGAACAGTGTTAGGAAGGTTGCGGACCGCTGATTTAGAGACAGTAAGTCTCACTAGCGAGGCTCTGGCTCTCTACGGGTCTCCTGGCCTGTGTCACATCCTAGCAGTGCGTCATGCATGGAGGTGGTATGAAGAGTAAAACTCAGAGGATGAAGGCAGAGAAACCACTCTTGCCCTTTTATTACAATTCACTCATGAGTGCAGCCCTTCCACTTGAAGTGGTTCAGCTTTTTTAAGGGTAGTCCCAACAGTGACCTCCTCCAGATTCCACCTTCAAAAATTCCACCACCAAACACCATCATGCTGAAAATTAACTTCATCACACACAAACACAAACCCTTGGAGCAAACTACCTATCAATCTTAGCTTCAAGCCATTCAAGCTATAGACATCCTTCCAATGAGGAGTAAGAAAGATTTACACAACATAAAATTGGTATTGAGAGGAAGTATGTGTGTGTGTTTAAATGATTATGTGGATATGCTTGTATGTAGAAACAGAGGTCAATGTTGGGTGATTTCTTTAATCATTATCTACTTTGGTTTTGAGATCAAGTTTCTCATTGAGCCTGGAGCTCACCAATATGGCCAAACTGACTGACCTCTGAAACCCAGGGTCCATTTACCTCTACTTCTCACTACTACCTTCTAACACTGGGATTGCAGACACATGCCATCACATCCGTCTTCTATATGGTTACTGGGCTCCAAACTCAAGTCTCACACTTGCCACATACTTCTGACTGAGCCACCTTGGCAGTCTAGGAAGAATGTCATAAACTAAATAAATGGACATTGAAATTTGTTTGATTTGGTGACCAAACTCAATTGATGTTGAACACTGAAGGTGGGGTCAAAATTTAAATAGCTCTGGAGCTTTTAAGTATTGGCACTAGATAAGAGGAGTTACCATTCAATAAGAAAAGAAGAGATAGAAAAGGGCTGTCTGGGAATATATTCCCAAGGAACATACCATGGGACCATCAATGGTTGTTTGACCTCAAGTAAAGGCCAACCAGGGATCTAGCTGACAACTGGATACTTCCTCTCACTTTTTTCTCAATTGTCTTATAGTCATATAAATTATTTCCCAGGGGGACTAATTCATCAGAATTGTGATACTTAATTTACTTTCTTGTAAATGTAGGGTGTATGGATGGAGTCAGTAGCCTATATGAGATTGTACAAAGAAAGTACATGAAGTAAAAGATTACGGAGATATTAGCCTCCAATATTTTTTATTTGTTTGTGTGCCTGTTTGTATGTACACTACATGGTACAGTGCCCACAGAGGCCAGCATAGGGTGTAAGAGCCTCTGGAACTAGAGTTACGGGCACTTGTGGGTCATTAATGTGTCTCTGCAAGTGCAGCAAGCGCCCCTAACCACTGAGCCATCTCACTAGGCTATCATCCTATTTTTAAATGTTGTGGGAAAAGATTGTGATGCTTCCTGAAGCATTCAGAGGAGGAGAACACAAACCTAATGGGCTCAACCTCAGAGAAACCAAAATAAATAAGCAAATACAAGTCAAGTTCATACTACAAGACATAATTAAAGATAAATTATACTATAAACAAAGTACAAGTTGTGTGAGTATGTGTTTCCATGTGTACATACATGTATGTGGTGGCAAGAGAAACACAGTGGGTATCGTCCTTTCTTTGGCACCAACTGCTTTGGTTTTAAAGACCTGAACTCTCACTAGGCCAGGGCTCACCAGTTAGCCTAATTCCGTGGAATTACAGGCAAGCGCCACCATGCCAGAGCCTCTTACCTGAGTGCAAGGGAATGAGCTTAGGTCCTTATGTTTGTACTATAAACATTTTATTTTGTCATCTCCCCCTCCCCCAAAATAATTTTTTAATGCTATAAAATGATTCCTTTACATCATTTAGAAACTCACTGCCAGTTTTGCTGAGATGAGCTTTTCATATTATGAGACCAAACTAGACAGTTGATAGATATTCAATAACTACTTACCAAACCAATGAAAGAAGTTTCACTGAAGATTGGACAAAATAATTTTGGTTGTTTTCTATGAACTTAGAACATAAAAAGCTTTCATTTCTTCTTTGATTCCCATATACCTGCAAAATCAAGACAGAGCTTTTTGCTTTATGTAAATCAAAATCATTACAACTTAAAAATGTGCTAACTCTTACAAAGTTAAGTTTAATGATTTTTTTCCTGTCTAGCTACTGTACATGGACTCAGTAAATAATATAAAGATTCTAACTAAAAAAGAAAGAAAAGCTATTTGGAGGAGTATGCAAGAAACTGTATGTTGAATGCCTCAGTGTAAGTGTGAGTGTGTGGGATAGAATCAGCTCATGAGTTCTGCATTTCTCTCTGTGGTACCTAGGCCTTGTGCATGCCTTGCAAATACCCTACCTGTGAGCTACATTCCCAAACTAATCTTACTACATATCCCAGATCAAAACATTTTTAGTTCAAAGGCAAGCTGAATGGTTCTTGCAAGGCATGCCTACATAGAATTATTTGGGAATTAATCTCAAAGAATTAATTTTTCTCTGTCAAAAATATGTTCAAAGAAACACTGGTATGAAAGGCAATAGAGTTGAATTATTGCCACGATAGTGTTCTATTTCCTTGAAATCCTGCTATTCTGGAGAGATTGTCAAAATTACCCTCTTAGGCATTCCATCTTGTGATAAATAGCACATACCCCAACCTCGGTCATACATACATAACTACCGCTCGAAGGGAGAGGATAAAATGGAGACAGAGGAAGAGGGAATTAGAGATGGCTGGCTCCCCTTATGTCAGCAAGCCTTACAGGTATGCCTTTGCCGTCTGTTTTGCTCTATTGCTTGCTACAGCAATGTGAACAGAAATGTAATTATATTCTGTGAATAATTGATATAAACATACAAAGGGTGAGCCACAATCACTTTTTTTTCCCATCTCTCCTTTCAAGTCTCTCTTTTATAGGAGCCGCATGTTGGTTCTAGGCTGAGTACCACTTGTATCAATTAAACAGTAACTAATTCAAGTACATTTGCAATCTGTGTTTGAAATGCCAGCCCATACAGTAGTTACCAATTAAGCATGAGGCAGATTAATGGACGTATTGTTCTCCTGGGCGAACTCCAGCACATTATCATTAAGCATGTAAGCCCCAGTGAGTGAAAGGCTTCCATTTAAAGGGAAAGGAAAACACAGGCTTACCAAAAGAGAAGAAAAAAGAAAGTTGAGTGTTTTATATCATACAGAATTATTTAACAGAGAAGGTACTGGGTAGCCTTTTGAAAGGAGAGGAAATTATTGCTGTTTGGTGTTTTTCTCCATCCCTTTATTTTGTGTAAATTTGATCAATGGAGAAATATAGAGGCGCAGGATGTGGAGAGAATAATACGAACAAAGCAGCTAGACAAATGGCTCTTGTAAGTTCACAGCTCCTAAAACAGATGTTCTTTCTAGCTGGCTACAGTATATCATTATCTCCAGAAATCCCAAAGATCAAACACAAAGATTCACTGTGGAGGGTGAACCACACAGCTTATTTACACTGCAGAGACTCGGAACCTCCGCCTGCCTCCATTTAAGGCACCACTCCAGGCAAAGATGAAGTGCAATGGAATTCCACCAACTGTCGGTGTGACAAAATACCTGATGGAAATCAGCTTAAGGAGCAGAGGTTTATTTTGGCTCAACAGTACGAAGCTTTGGGTCTATGGTTAGCTGGCCCCACTGCTTGTCAGCTTGTGGTCAGGCATTTGTAGACAGAATGGGAGCATAGAACCTGCGATGTTACCCACTAACATTGCAACAGCCAGGAAATAGGCAGACATATTCCTGACTTCCTGCTCTAACTAGGCACCAGCTCTGAAGAGCACCACAGGCTAGCTAACAAACATTCAGCACAAGGCCTTTGGGGTCATTTCTCTTTAAGCTGTAACGCTCCATTTTAAATTATAGGCTTATGATTTTTAAAACTGAATGTAATCGTTGCAAATAAAACTGTTTTCATCACTCACTAAGCATTTAATGATTGTTGTAGTTTGTATCAGAACAAGTGGAAAGAGGCTGAGAATTGGAAAAGAGGCAATTTGTTTTAGTTCTGTAGCATGCACAGATTCCTATAGACATTTCTGCTGCTCCTCTCCCTCCTTACCACCACAATTTTATGCCATCTCATGGGACCTACAATAAACCCAATGCCTAAAGAGATATTTCACTTTTTCTTAGTAAAGAAAAAAAACCGTTTATTTTATGTTCCATTTTTTTCCAGTGCACATCATGCAGTTAAACACATGGTAACCAAGTTCCCACAGTGTCTAAAATCTGTAAGACTCACACAATTAATTGTATGAGTTCAATATATAACACTTTAATATAACCTACAGGGCCAACTGTTTTCTGAATGTATTCACAGGCCAAGCTCTCATTTATTGCAATTTCCTCCCTACATCTTAAGACATGATGCTGTTAGCCGGAGTCTGAGCCTACACTGTGCTAACTGCACGTCTCACAAAGATGCTTAATGGTAGTTCATGAATATGTTCACCACCTTCCTTTGAGCTACTCTTCTCCTTTATTCCTCCCTAGATAATGGCTGTGTGCCTGTTCTTTGTCCAGGGTCCTGGCAGACTCTGTTCCTTCCCCTGAGAAGACTAGGAAATATGGATGGAAACAGAGTCCAGCAAGTCCTCGAGGGAGTTTGTCGATGTGTGCCATCCGCTTCAACATATGGTGGCATCTCTAATTTCACAAAGGTTGTGTCTGTCTGGTGTATGTGTGTATACACCTGTCTGTCTTTACTGAAGAATGCAAGGCCTGCCTAAATAGTTGCCTTTAATGCTAATTCACCATAGATAATTCTGTCTTTGCCTGTCATTTCTGCTCTCTGTGCATTTAAAATGGAGCTAGTTTGCCAAGATGTTCAGAGTCTATGATGTTCATAACTCACTCAGGTACAAGAATAGACCCCAAATTAGCCTCTCCTTTTCTTTCTAGGTCTTGTTCCTCTAGCTTCCTCCCTTCCCCCGTTATTGGCCCATTGATAGAGGAAAAGAAATGTTGAAATCAATATGAGAATAAATTGCCACATGGTCTTTATTGTGGAGCCAAGGTTTCTACGGAAAATCCTTGTAATCAGAGAAGAGGGAAGATGAGATTAAACTGATTAAGCTGAGAAAGTCAAAAAAGGACAACTTGAAAGATTAGCCAGCCGATGCCAGCAAAGCGCAACTCCGTGTGCATGTTAAGTAGAACTGTCCTCTCCACTATCAGCCCCTTCATCGGGTGACCTTCTGCTGTGTTAGCACGGCACTACCCGATCCAAGGAAATAGTAGAGATGGGAAAGCCAGAATGAGGGTGATTACAGCAGGTATCAATATTATTGTAATGATGCTTCGTTATCATTAGGGAACGTAATTACTTAGGGTAAATGAGAAGGCTTGAAGAGTCACAGCCATGGTCAGCATCCGGATGAGGGCAGACATTTGAGAATGGCCTCAAATCCAGGGCCAAAGGGAATCAGAGGGTGGGAGGAAGAAGGGGGTTCAGCGAGAGACTGCCATGGGCGTGATAGGTCTGCAAGGAAAAAGGCCATGGAAGTGCAAAGAATGTGTGTTTGCTTGTGAAATGTTTTCTGCAGTACCTGATGTGTAAGATCTTCTCTGTAAGTGCTGAGTAAGTGAAAGAAAGAAAATTAGTATATAAAAATGGAAAAGATGAATGTTTGCTCAGGTAGTATGTGAAAATGTCTAAATTTCCTTAAAAATACTGATTAAAAATACTTTAAAATTTAGATACTGATCCTATCTCCCCCTTTCTCTTCTGTGTGTATTGTGTGTTAGTGTACTGTATGAGTCTATCTCTCTGTGTATTATGTGTTTGGTTTGGTGTGTGTTTGTGTATTGTATGTTATGAGTCTGTGAATGTGTATTATTGTTTTATAAGTCTGTTTGTGTGAATGTGTTTTGTTTGGTGTGTGTGTGTGTGTGTGTGTGTGTGTGTCTATGAGATACTGGTAATGGAAATGGGACTCTCATGCTAGGCAAGCTCTTTACTACCAAGGTACACCTCAGCCCTCAGCATTTTTTAATGGAAAGCTAACCTTGTATTCAACCCCTTACTTGCCTTCCAAACTCAATCTCTCTCCATTTCTCTACCTTCTCTCTATAGGGGTTTGCAGATCTTGGCCTGGCTGGTGTGACGCTGTAATTCTGAAATGCAGAGTTCAAGTGGGGCACATGTTTTCTTTTAACTCTGACCCCTAAATAGAAACAGAACATTTTAGAACACTCCAAGGCTGTGGTTGTGCTGAGCCAAACCAGAATTAGCTCCACTTACTGACCTACAAATAGACTGACCCAGCCTGACCCACCCCTGTCCAAGTGCTGGGCAAAATCCATACTTCCAAATTTAATGAATCGTATTTCTTTGCTTTTTTTGGAATAGGCACAAAAGCCAAAAGGAAACTTCAAACTACATTTGAATGAGTGAGTCCACTCATTTACCATTGGAATGCACACACACTTTCCCAGTTGATCATACCATGCATGATGCCAGGTGTTTCTTTAGCTCATTTGAAGATGAGAGGAGAAAAAAGAAAAAATTTAAAAAATCTGAGACAGGGAAATGTGTTTGGGAGAGAGAATGTGAAAAAGTTAAGGTCACAATGGAGTGTGGCAAGGTTTCTGTAAACGTTTGCAGATGGATTTAGAAGTCAGTGAGTCAATCCTGTTGGAGCAGGCGAGGCTATTCTTACTCCTTGGCATTCTTGTTTACTTTTGGAAGCCTCGCCGTCTTGGCATATGGAAGTACATAGCTATAAAGGCTTGGGCCAGTTAGCCATGATGCTTTCCTGAGAACAAGCAGCTACATTATTTTATTTAAAATCTTAAATCTGGCATGGTAACACACACCCATGGGTTCAGGATCTAGGGGTCTGAGGTAGGCATTTAAGTCTATCACAGGCTACAAAGCAAGATCCTGGCTCAAAACATAAATGGGAGGTGGAGACTTTTCTATGCTGGTCCAGGAGAATGCTTTGAGAATCCATAGTTAAAATCTGACAGCAGATATTCTAAAGGCAGAGTTCTCTGCCAGGGCCCTACTAGTACAAGAGATACTTTCTGCATCTCCATGCTGGTAGTTGAGGCTAACTTTTCCTAGACCTCAGAGGCATAAGAAAGAGGCCTAGTTATGACGCTTTAAGCTTTCATTTGGTGATTTGAGATTAAAATATTGATTGTTAATTGAACATACATTACAGTGGTAACACTTAACTGTGGGTTACCAGACCCCAATGTATGTCTAGTACAAAATGCCATTTACATTTTTTCTTCTATGCATACATATGTATGAGAAATTTTAATTTCTAAATTTATTAGAGATCAGCTACCATAATAATATTCTGCAATAGCTATTTATAACTGATTACTTGTTTATTTCTAGAATTTTCCATGTGTTATGGACAATGGCTGATTAAACCACAAGAGGCAAAATTGTAGGTAAGAGAAAGCTCTTGCAAAAGAGTCATCTTTGAAAGATACAATAGTTATCTTAGCCTGCTTTTGTCTTTGATGCTTAGCCTGGATGTTTCCATTTTAAGCAGGTCAGCTGTGACTTCCTATGTGAGGCTCCATGAAAATGGATCTGTTGATATCCTCTCATAGACCATAGGAGGAGGGTCCTTAGATCACCACATGAGATTCCCTGGTGGTCTTCCTTCTTTCCAGCTCTACATAACTCTTCCTTGGCTTAATGGTCTCAAGAGGTGGTGCAGAATATGTAGAGTAGGAGATTAGCTGTAGAACTCCATCCCTGTGGCTTTCAGGATGTTGTCACCCATGCCTAGGTGGGATCTTTCAGTGATGGAGCTCTTTGTCATTCACTCCCCTTAAAGTACCATTTCACCCATTCTCTATAGGTAAACTCAATAAACCCACTCCTTTTCCTGGTTAAAGTCCAGTTTTAATCCCAGACACCAATACATCAGGCTGTCTATGTATTTTCCACCCTGGCTTTAGTCATCTCTCTGTTCCCTATTTCAGAATTACATAAATTCTGATTTTTTTTGTTCTGAAAAAGTCCAAGTTTTAATGTTCTTTACTATAGTAAATCCTATGGAAATATGATCCACCAGCCTATACTTCATAATTCTACCATGTCAGCCAGCTTTTGGGCCTCTGTTTTTAATGATACTATGTCTAGAGCATACACATCCTCACATTTCCTACCCAGGTCAAAATTTAATACACTCTTCCCCAATCTATAATATTAACTGGTTTTGAGTAGTGCTTACCAATCTTTTATCTTTTCTAATCCTTGAGGTACCTAAACAGAATTGGTTGAGTTTGGTTGGAAGTGACAGGTGACCTAAAGACTTTGATGATGTCATCCCCTTCTTTGAGCCGGAAGTAAGGCAATGCATTATGATGGGAACTCAAAAAAGAGCACAGCCAAAGAAAACCACTCACCTCATGTTTAGGAAGCCAAAGGGGGAAAGAAGAAAGGTTGAGACACTCTGCTCCCTTTGGGAGAGGCACAGACCCAGTATCTGACCTCTCAGGAGGCCCCCACCTCTTAAAGACTCCCCCTTCCAATTGTGCAGTCCTGGGGTGTAAGCCTTCAATCTATATGTTTGTGTAGAGCCATACCATAGCAGGGAAGTTCAGCAGCAGAAATCCTCAGAGCTAATGGTTAGGACTGTATAAGGCATGACATAGAACTAAAAGTTTCATGGTAAGCTGGTTTTTAAATTTAATTATTAATATTTTTATTTCCATTGTGTAAATTTGAGACTTGTATGATGTTATGAGATACACATAACTTAGAAAATTATGATCTATAGTTATGGGGCAGAGTATGATGCTTTAACATATGTATCCCATGTGGAGTAAATAAGCAAGCAATTAACATATTTATCACTCACTTGACTGAAAGACATTGAGAATGGCTACAGAAATCACAAAGGCCTCTGCAGCTGTGTTTACTACCAGAAAAAGCTGAAATTTGGGCAAGACCACAGTTTGCATGAAACAGCAAAACAGAGGAAAAGCCACAGGTGCCAGGAAAAGCCACAGGTGCCGAGCAAAGCCTGGCTGTTTGAACCTGTTCAGCACAGGCTAGGGTTGGCACTGAAAATGCCTACCATTTTTCTTCTCTGTCCTAACTATGATGAGTTTGGCACCAACCTTATCACAAAATGGATTGGAAAATGTACTTTTCCTCTTGCCTAAAAGAATTTGTGAATGGCTGGAGTCATCAGTCCAGTATTAAGAATTTGTAAATGGCTGGAGTAATTTGTCAGACAGCCCAACATTAAGAACAGAGGGTTTTTTCTACACTGAGAGCTAAGCTTAATTCATGGATTCTATTTAATCCACAAGACTGCACTGTATATTATCTATGGAGACATTTTTAAGGCATGATTTTATTATTTTATTTTGTCTTGCACCCAGGACATCTCTTGCTAATTACATACCCCACTAGCTTTTTCTGGCTTTAGATTCATGAAACTTCTACCCAAATCTGAGACAGGAAATTGATGTGGGAATGTCTTTCTGTATGTTGTGAATAATGGCAGGCATAAAAAAATCAAAACATAAATTTAAAAAATGACAAAGTCCAAAAAAACATGATCCAGCTGCCCAAAAAACAACATACTAAAAAAAAAAGCCACAAGCCATATGACAAGACATATTAATAAAAATAAGTTAAATTAAAATTCAAAAGCTAACTAAAAGTATGCCTTAAGCCAAACAACATAAAATCAATATAAACTGTTACATAATTATTGAAGGTCAGTCTAAGACTACAAGTCTATAAGTCTAGACCAGAAGCCAAACAAACCAAAAACCTTCTTTTACAGGAAATCATACTCTGTTACCTGTGAAGACCACATATATCCCGATTCTGGAACCTCTTATAGATATCATAGAAAACCCAAATATTGTAACTATATTTCTCAACAGAAACACCCATGATACTAGGTATGTACCTGTTTTTTCCCTGAAATTCTAATCCCCATCTGAAGACCTTCAAGTGGACCTCACACCTCAGGCCCTAGCTCCAACAGAGGAAACACAGCTTCTATCCTTATAGGCATTTGACTTAACCAGGAAGGGGTCAGCAAGACTATAACACAAGGCCACCATACAATGTTATAAACATATAAGACATTAATCCTATGTAATGTGCTCATAATATTTTTGAAATGGAGGGTAGAGTTTTATGGAAAGATAGTAAAAATGCCTAAATAAGTGTATCAATATGCTATGTTTAGTCATGGCTAGTGTTAATATTAATAACAGTTAATAACTTTCTTTCATAATTGTTTAACACTTCCTGGAAAACTATTAGAAGACAGATGTTTCCAAGAAATTTAAAAATGTTGGTGGAGAGTTTATATGCATAATCACAGACAATGGTGTCCCTAAAAAAATGAGGATGACAATGCAGAAATGCTGGCCTAACCAGATATCAGAGTGTATTATCACAATATGGTAAATGTGTGGGCATAGGACAGACTAACAGATAAGCCAGGAGCAACAGTGTATCTCTGTAATCTCGCACTTGGGAGGCAGAAGGATCAGAATTCCAAGGTCATCCTAAACCTGTCTCAAAAACCAGGAAATATGAAGAAAGAGGAGGAGGAAACAGAGTTAAAGAAAAGAAATAATCTCTAATGTAACAAAGAAACATCTATATAGAAATATGTATACACTTACACAGACACTCATTTTGTACTGAGACCAGAGTACAAAGCATGAGTATTAAAGCAAGACACACTGGGCCAATTGGTTACTGCTGTCTATGAAGAGAATTAGCAATGTGCATAATATCTAACCCAGGAACTAAAGTCAATTTCAAGTTGCTTTAAGACTTGAGTTTGAAAAGAAATTCAGGAAATACTTCAAAGAAAATATAGGTCAGTTATCTTCTTTCCTCTAGAATGTGGAAGCAATGAGCCGATGGAGAGAGAAACAAATAGATAAATTTGACAGTGGGGAAACCAAGAGCTATTTTACATACAAAAATCCACAAACAAAACAAAATTATTATGTAAACCCTGGGACGCTTCCGTCAATTGACACTGAAAAAATTTTACTGTAGAAAAGTTGGGTAAATTCTACCAGTGACAAAGGAAAGCAAACTAACTGAAAATAACAAGCCATGCAAGGAGATTGTTATATGGCCAATGGAGGGGGAAATACTTGCTACAAGAATTTAGCCACACTGTGATTAGGAAGGGCATAGGGAGAGAATGAGATGCTGTTCCCTATTCACCAAAAGTACCAAGAGTTATCAAAACAAATGTCACTAAGTGTTGGCGAAAATGTAGAGATGCATGACCAATGGAGAGAAGTAGATGATTTAAAATGGATATTTAAGGTTTGAGTACAAATGAGTGTAATTACTTGGGTAAAGAAGTTGGATGTATCTTGAAAAGTAAAACACATTTCTAGATTTGTTTCATCCAGTGCTGTCCAGATAAATACCTTAACTGCGCATAATGTAAGGAGAGCCCCAAAGTGCTCCTGGCAAGATCGTTTGTAATTGCAAAAGCCTAAGGACATCCTAAAGAGCCACTAACAAAAATAAATAAATAAATTACATTGTGTTTGTGATACAACAGAAATTTTTCACAAAATAACACAAATTAAAAAAAAATTCTCAGGGAAGGAAAGTTGGCTCAGTGTCTAAGAACAATTGCTGCTCTTACAAGGAACTCAAGTTTAAGTCCCAACACTCACATGGCAGCTTACCTGCCCTTAACTCCAGTGTAAAGAGATCTGACACCCTCTTCTGGCCTTCAAAGGTAGCAGCCATGCATGTGGTGCATAGGTTCATATATCCAAGCAAACACTCATTGCCATGGAATAAAAGTAAATAACCCCTAAAAAAGTTTGACTCTTAAAAACATGCGTCATTCTTGCGAAAGGGGTTGAAGATAATGTGTATGAAGAATGTCTATGGATCTGACTCTGTCCAGAACTCCCTTAATTTCACCAATGGTACTGGTATGGTTACGAACAGGGCCCTTTTGCATTTTTAAATATTATAGTTTGAATAGCAACCAAATAAATCCATGACCATTTTTTAGTTTATGGAGTTCTGTGAAATGAAATGTGTTACCTTTTCATTTCTAACTTGTAAACACGGTAAGGATAAAATATAAATATCATTAAAACTGTGAAAACTTAAATATCAGCAAAATAGTTCAGACTTTTATATAGAACTAGAAGCTGTTCCTATTGTGAAAGTATTTTTAAAAGGCAAAACTGACTTTTCTACAATTGTAAAATGAAAACACATCAAAAATTTTATTTAGTTCACTTACTGGTGAGAAGGACAGTAAGATGCAACATTTGAATTCTTTTATCATATATGGGGAAAATATCAATCATATCCCCAAAAGGAAAAGAAAATTATTTGCACCTCTATAAACAGACTCATTTACATTACCATCAGCCCAAACCAACTTCAGAACCATCTAAAGTGACTTCCATTTCCACAGAGTTTCACAGACACTCAAAGACATTGAATGCTACATACAGACATCAACAGTGAAGTCTGATGGTCGATACTGATCATTCTTAAAGGCCAGCTGGAAAATTCCTGTAGCCAGATGTTTCTAGCCCACCCAGCATGTCTCAAAGCTACTTAGCCCCAAATAATCACACAAAGGATTATATTAATTACAAACTGTTTGACTTATCCTTTAGGCTCATTATCAGCTACCTCTTACAACTTAACCCATTTCTGTTAATCTATGTTTTGCCATGTGGCTAGTGGCTTTACCTGTGTTCTGTTACGTCTTGTACTCTTGGGCGGCAGCTCAAAGTATCTCTCTGTAGTTCTGCCCTTTTTTCCCTTTATCTATTGCTTGGATTGCCTGCCTGCCTGCCTATAAACTGCCTTGTCATAGGCCAAAACAGTTCCTTTATTATCCAATGGTAATTTGCAGCATGATAGACTCTCTCTCTCTCTCTCTCTCTCTCTCTATATATATATATATATATATATATATATATATATATATATATATGTGTGTGTGTGTGTGTGTGTGTGTGCATATACATGTATGTATGTATATATATATATATTTTAAAGGATTTTCTCTACCCTTTTTCCCCCCAAGCCTATGGATAATTTTAAACACACTATAAACCATTTAGAGTTTTTTCTTTGGCCTGAATTTGTCTTTACTGTATTTCTCTTATATTTTTTTCTGACCATACCTTTAATCTAGTAAACCTAGCTAGAATTAAAGGCTTGGCTAAATCTGCTAACAAGCCAGCTCCATCCAGGTCCTTAGTCTAGCTTCACAGAGAGTTTAGCTTTTTAGCAAAGGTAGCCACATTTACCACCCCAACTCTGGGAAATTTTAGGATACACATTGCCACTAAGCAGAGCACCACCACTCTTGAAGTCCATTTAAGTGTTTGGCAGCAGGGCCTCTTAAAAGAGCCACACCTTTCTGCCGCTATGGCTGAGTCAGGAAGCCTCATGTAAAGGAGCCACATGTCTGCTCTCTGCCAACAGAGTTGATTCAAGAAAATGCTGCTACTAAGAAGTTGTCTTAGTCTCTTTTTCCTTTGTTGTCTGTATGAACAGAAACCTTGAATACATCATATGCAGCTTGTCCTTACATTAAGACTCCTATGAGACTTTGGAAACTGGCCTCGTTGCAGCCTAAGCTGCATGCTCCAAGCCTGGTATTTTGTAGCTCAAGCCTGCATTCCAGGCAGTGGGGTCTCTGTGCCACAGAGCACTTAAGAGACCTAACTTGAAAGCTATTTTTGGCCATTTCTGGGCTCTAGAACTCTTTGTAAACTTCCTCAGGCTTTATGTGGATGTAAGTGCCTCACCTTGGAATGCAATTTGTAGCCAGAAGTTTGTGTGTCTTTCCTGACTGGTCCTGAAGTCATTTAGTCTCAAATAACCCCACAAAGGCTTATATTAATTATAAACTGCTTGACTTATAGCTTAGGCGCTTTATCAGCTAGCTCTTACAACAACCCATTTCTATTCATCTATGTTTTAACACATGACTTGTGGCTTACTTCATCCCATTACATCTTGCTTTCTCAGTGGTAGCTTGCACAGTATCTGTCTGACTCAGCTTTTTTTCCCTTAATCTAAGCTTGGATTTCCTGCCTGCCTATAAGCTGCCTTGCCGTAGGCCAAAACAGTTTCTTTATTATTCAGTGGTAATCCGCAACATACAGAAAGACATCCCACATCAAATTCCCTACCTCTTTACACTAACAGAATCTAGTACACAGCTTCTTCCTGTCTGTCCACTTGTGTTGTAGGATAATCTTTGTCAAAGTGCTGTCTGATTGGCTTAATAAAAAGCTGAATGGCCAATAAGTAGGAAGGAGAGAGTAGGCAGGACTTCTGGGGAGAGAGAGGAACTGGAGATGAATCTAGGCATGCTTGAGATACACACAAAATGGGAAAGAGGTGAAAGCAAGTCATGTGGCAGAATTAAATGAATAAAAATAGGTTAATTTAAATTATAAGAGCTAGTTGAAAACAAGCCTAAGCTAAAGGCCAAGCTTTTATAAATAATAACAAGTCTTGATGTCATTATTTGGGGGCCAGTGGTCCCAAAAGCCAACTCCAACAAGAAAGACCCATTACACACTTACAACCTGTCTTTGCTAAACATTTCACACATACTTAGTTCTACAAATGTATATAATGGGTATAGAACTCAAGCATTTATTGCTAATAATTCATAAATTTTGTTTTATTCATCTGATATATATGTTATTTAGTCATTTATCAGAGATAGAAGCAAGTTTGCTTACTAATGGGAGAAATACAAATTTTTGGGTTTTTTTGCAGAAAGGATAAATTTTTGCCAACTTTTTGATACTGTATTATGGAGGACGTCTTCAGTATTTTTCAAAGTCTATTGATGGTTTAGTTCTGTAGTCTTGAAAGCTGAGAACACCACTTTGTATAAGTATATAGTATAAAATGACAGAAATATATTGAGACCTAGTTCAGAAATTGAAAGGGATTTATGTCTTAATTTCAAGTCAAATTTATCAAACTTATTTTTATGAAAGTCAACAACTCAGCAGTTTTTAAGTAAAATATTCTAGGGCAATAAACTGTGGGATTATGCTCTTGTACATTTTAAATTTTTGTGACTCCTAGTGGTTTAATAAAACACTAATTGGCCAGAAGGCAGACAGGAAGTATGGTTATGGCTACCAAACTAAGAAAAGTCTGAGAGGAGGAAGAAGATGGGGAGATACAGATGCCAGAAAATGCAGAGAAAAAAAGATGAGAATACTGCTCTGAAAAAAGGTACCAAACCACATGGCTAAACATCATGGGTTAGTTTAAGAGTAAGAGTTAGCAAGTAATATGCCTGAGCCATAGGCCAAACAGTTTATAATTAATATAAGCTTCTGTGTGATTCTTTGGGACTAAGAGACTGGATCTGGATCTTCGACCTAGGCCAGGCCAGAAACCATTAAAAGTATGATACCTTGATACATGTTAAAAAATGATGATAGAAAAATATTGTCTCTGATTTCTATAATTTCACTGTCACATCCTTATAAAAGCAGAAAACAGTGTTTAGTGTGAGCCCAGATGTTCCATGCAGCATTTATTGGTGCTTTGTGTTGTGACAGTTCCTGCAGAGCAAAGTGTGCATGTTGAAGATTCAATACCAAGGATGCAATGAAGTCACACTGTACAACACAGGTGAGTGCTGACAGACACACCCAAGAGTCATGATACATTTGATTATTAGTTAAGTTTTGGTCATTGCACACTGAGAAACCATTTGCTATTGCCAATATTTACATTCTTGCATCCAGTTACAGGGAGCTGCAGGGGTGATCATGAGTGACCCATAGTTTAAAATCTAGGCTTTGGAGTATAGCACTTCAGATTATTATGGTTTCCATTTGATACTGTTAGGCTTTACAAAAAGAATACCCAGAGAATAAAACATCGGTGCTAAGAGTTTCTAATGTATTTGAAGCGGGTTCTTCATCTTTTTCACTATTTTGTATATGATGTTTGCCTAACACCTCCTTTTATTGTACCTACTATTGACTTCACCATGTCGCAGTTGGAATATTGCTCTATACTCAAGAATGTCTCTTGTCCTATGAGTCAAGCCCTCTTCATAAAGTCTACAGCTTCACCCATCTGCAGTAAGGCAGTTTTGACTTCACACTTTCATAGATTGCTGTGGTCCTGAGATGTACAGTCCATTCCTTCATCTGTCTCCTATACTTCCGGGATCCAAAAGCATATTATATTGATAATTTCCTACCAGCCAGTGCCTCCAACTGTGCAGTGACACCCCATGATCATGGGCTATGAACTAAACAGCCTCACAGTCTATTCCTCATGGTTCTGTTTTCAAAGGTTTGAAGACTTGTCGGGAGATTTTTCTAGGGCAATGCTGGAGCCGTGGCTGTCATTTCTGATTTGGTACGTGATTTTCCCATGGTAATAAAACATTTAGGCTAAGGAATAAAAGGATTAATGGGGTAGAGGTTTCTAAATTTGAGATTTCGACTTTACTCATTTATTTATTTTTCTATAAACTAGCTTGTCTTATGAATCTAAGACCTTACACCTTTCATAAGTATGTCATCCATCATGATAGAAAGAAATCCATTTAAACACACATTGCTTAAAGGAAACATAGTGCTTTAAAAATTCATGAAATTAAACTTTCAAAGCATGTATCTTATGTCACCTACATGCTTTAAAATATTTTCAAGCAAAAATACTAACATAATTTTAAAATAAAGATGAGATAAGTAGAATAATTAAATTTATGTGTAATTAAAATCTCATTGGAATTTAGGATTCTTTATGTATTCATTCACTTTTATTCAATGAAGATAAATGTGTGCAATCAATTATTTTTTAAAAAAATAATAAACATCTTTTCTAAAAACAAGGTTTAAATTACCATTAAAAATATATTACCTATCATTTTGCTTAGGTATCATAGACACAGAGTAAAAAACAAACAAAAAATGCACTGAATTAAAAGATTCTGCTTGGTTAGTTCTGAGAAATGTGTGTATCCATGCAACTGTCACACAAAACAAGATGAGTCATATGCCCAAATTATAAATTGGAGACTGATGAGATGCCACAGCAGTTAAGAATATTTGTTGTTCTTGCAGACAACCAGAGTTTGGGTCCCGGCACCCACTTAGTAGCTCACAACTATATGTAACTCGATTTCCAAGGCATCTGACAATTTCTTCTTTCCTTAACGGTTCTGCGCACACATATGCATAGACATACATGCAGGCATGTGTTTGTGATAAAAATAAATACATCTTTTAAAACTCATAAATAGGATGGTAATAAGATGTCTCAATATATAAAATATTTGCCTTTAAAGTACAAGGACCTGAGTTTGATCCCAAGAATCCATTTGTTTTTTTACTTCTATATTTATATAAGGTTATACACAAAGCAATCCACTTTTTTTCTTGGTTCTGTTGAGGATCCCTGGGACACACTGGCTAGCTAACCAAGCCACATACAACTGAGATACTGTTCTTTAAAGATTCAAAAAAGATGTGGAACACATCTGATGAACCACAACTACAAACAAGCTCATACATACCCATTCATACGTACACAGATGTGTGTGTCTATGTATATATACCCACATCCTAAATTAGTAGAGTTTTTTTTTTTTACTTTGTTCTAGGGATAAGACAGTGATGAGATCTGTTCATATTAACCCCTTAAACTTATGATTTATTCCATTTTTATATTTGAAATTTAAATTATCATTTTGCATTCTTAGAAAATTGTCTTTAAAAGGAATCTAGTTCTATAGTCCATTGCTCTTCATTCATATTTTAATTTCATTTTTAAAAATAAAATCAATGCATTTGTTTCTGGGTCTGATAACCACATTCTTTTCTTGTGTTTGAATCTGTTCCTTTTTCTCAGCCTTGTTTTGTGTCTGAATGCCAACTTCAGTGTTGTTCTGTGTTTTTTATTTTGCTTCTTGGATACCTTTGTAAGCTTCTGTAACAAACTTCTGGGCCTGGGTAATTTCAAAGACCAGAACAATACTTCTCACAGTTGTTCTGGAGCCTTCCTGTGTTTTCCCCTGGCAGAAGGGGAGAGAGCAAAACTGATTTGCACTGTATCCTGAGATGGCAAGAGGTAACAGAACCCTCTGCCATCCTCTTTTCTTTCTGAGAGACTCCTCCTCTTGCCCGACCAAAATGTCTCCTTTCTCTCCACTTCCCAAGTCTGTTGCATTGAGAAGAAAGTTTCCAGCAAATGAATCATGAAGGCAACAAAAGTATTCAAGCCGCAGAAGTGCTTGAATTTCTCAAACTTTAAATTTGTCTTTAAAAACTTTAAACTCTGTTACTTCTAAATGGTCTATGCCATTGGTAGCCAACTCTCTGAGAATCCTGCTGGTCTACATTATTTAAATTCTTACATTCAGATTGTCTACATACTATGAATTTGGGATACAAACTCCCACAAAAACTGGCATTCTCAGGGCAGGTATCTCCCCATCAGTCTGAAGTATCATTTGACTTGCCCTATAGTGATAGACTGTTAGAGCCCAAGACTAATGAGATGTCTAAGTAGTCTTATTTTGTGAGGGCCCAGACTTTTTCTCTTCTTACTAGAGTCTAAAAGGACCATGTAAACATAACTGAGTTTGTTGTCCTTCAACAGAAAGTGATGTGGGAAGTCTTCCTGTATGTTGTGAATGCCATTAGATAATAAAGTAACTGTCTTGGCTTATGGCAGGGCATCTTAGAAGCAGGAGGGGAAATCAGAGCATACTTAGGAGAAGCAGAGTGCAGAACTGGTACCCACTAAGCCTCCTGTGTTTCTGTTATCACTTGGGATAGCAGCCTGTGTTCTTCAGAGAATTAATTGGATGTTTATATAGTAAGTGGGTCTTACAGAGAATAATTGATAATTGAGGCTGGCAATGTCCAAGATCTGCTCAGGTAGGTGGCAGGCTGTAGACCAGGGGAGCACCACAGTTGAGATTAAGGTATTGAGCACTGCCTATTTTTCTAAAAGTCAGTTTTCCTCTGTTAAAGAACTCAGTTGATTGGATGAGACCCTTCAACATCATGGTAGGTAATGTGAATAGCTTCACATCTGCTGACTAAAAAGTCAATCACATATAAGAATTGTTTCAGAGCAACATCCTAAGTCTTATCTTTAAATATATGTATCATGGATAGAGTTGACACAAAATTTGCCATTATTCTTGGTTTCAAACTTTGGCTTGTACATAAATATTATTCTAATAGCTAAAATATGGTAGCAACCCATATTTCCATCAATAGATGAAAGCATTAACAAAATATGGTATTCCTCACATGAACTATTAGTCACCTGTTAAGACAATGAAATAATGAAAGGTGCTAGTTTTAAAATACTCCACATTAAATACTCTCTTCCTATGAAAGTCTAGAAGAGGTACATCTACAGTCTACACAAGCATAGGTTAGTGATTGCATAGGTCTGATGGGGTATATGTGGATAAGTTGTATAGGAGTTAATTATGAGGTGATGAACAGTATTCTAAAGTTGAGTATGTGATGTCTGAATGTCTCTGAATACATTGAATTCCACTGGATTCTATTCCTTAAGTAAATGAATTCTATCTTTTATAAATAAATCTCAGTAAGGCTTTTAAAGGATAACTAAAATCATCAAGACAGGAACCAAAGTAGCCTCGCTGGATAGGAGTGGAATGTTGCTCTCTTGTCTTAGGTTTTCTGAGTTTTCTAATCCTTCCTTCCTGCCTTCTATGCATTCTTCTAGCTCATGCCTTTTTCTTAAAATAATTCTTTTGTGTGTATTCATTTCTGTATTGTCCCATTCTTTTTAGTTCTGAGATGAGGTTTGTTTTTTTCTCCTCACTGCTGGTTTTTTTTTTTTTCCTTCCTCCAAAGAGATGATAGACAATATATAAATTTAGCATAGTCAGTTAACTTTAAAATTCTAAAGGAAAGCCATACAATATTTTCTATAAAATAAACAGTTCTTTGAGTGTTCATCACTAACTTTCCTCTCATAATGCAGATGGAAGTATTTAGCATCTAAACTCTCCCCGTCTCTGCTTCCTTAAGTTCAAATGTTCACTGTCCCCCTTCATTTAACAGGGGCCAGGCTTGTTATCAGTTCAGTACACGATCTTATCTTTTCTCCCTTCCCTCTTGAATCAAGTATCTGGGGTGAACTTCTTGATCTTAAATCTGGGGACTTATTCTTAGTCTTCAATTGTTTTCTGGATATATAACTCCAAATCAATATGTGCCATGTATGTGTACTTTGAAGATAGAAACATATTATGCCTGCTTCTCCTGTTGCTGTTAAAAAAACAAACAAAAAACCCTTTTTCAGTTGACTTGCAAAAACAAACAAGCCCCAAAGGGGTTGAGAAGATCTTGGAGTGTGCTACACTAGCCTAAGAATCTTAATTTGGTCCCTAAAACCCACAGTGGAAGGAAGGAGCTGGCTTTTCAAAGTTATTTTCTGTCCTTCATACAAACGGTATGCCTGCCCAAAATCATCACACATACACACACACACACACACACACACACCACCTAAAGACACACTAGTAAATATAATAAAGAAGTTAGGAAAAGTAAATGCTTTCAGTATGATTGCTGTGCTTGCTAGTGAGCAGATTTACTGTAATTCATAATTGTCAATTTATTCCTGTTTATGTTGAAGTGCATTGTTTCCTAAAATTTAGTATTTTTTGCATATTTTCTGAAAATTATCAGTTATATGTTGGATTTTTCTCCCTCAAATTCCTTGGAATTCTCTTTTCCTTTAGACTGCTTATTGAATGACTGCTTGGTATTTCTAAGTGAGTCTCTGAAACTTCTTTATCCTTTTCATCTGACTCTGCTTCTTCTAGGATGATTTCCGTATGTGTAAGCCATAATTCCTGCACTTGTTATATCTATCTGGACTGCTATCAAGCCCTTTCCTTTAGATTTTATTTTTAATGATTATTTTTTTCATTATAATATTGTTTCTTAATGTTTTATGAGTATTGACAACATCTATACTACAACTGAGATGGAATTAACACTCATTCAGTTATTTCTCCAGCATTATCCCTGGGAAATTTCATGGATGATATGACATCCATTCCCACTGGAACTCACAACTGCTGTCACTGCCAGAAAGATGTTGCCTCTCCATTTCTTTGAGCATTGTGTGATATCTGGTTTATTTGCCCATTAATAACTCTTGTGGGAAATGAGAGATATGAAAACAGAGTTGGGCAGCCTCATAAGATCCCTTAGACAGAAATCATGTGGATGGCCTGGTCTGTGGAGGCAGCTAAATTCTAGAAGTTCAGAAGAACAAAGGATAAATAAATTCATCTGAATCATTCTTCCCTTTAGTAACTTAATGAGCACCACATTACAGAATATCTACTCCATCTCATTCACCCAATACCAAAGTCCCAAAGTCCTAAACATGTTTCCTATCATCATTTAGATTCCAATTTCCTATATCTGAGTCACAGTAGACACAAGTTGAGCAGCAAAGTCTTCTCTGCAGCCCTGTCTCATTCAGCTTCGAGGGAGAGAAAAGCAAATTCCCTTTATTCCCAATGGAAGCAGGGGAAAAAAATCACACAACTCTTAGACAGAAATTTGCCAAGAAATTCTCCTTATGCTCCCATGCTACCTCCAAACATTCAATAGCCTTGAGCTTGAAGATCGAATAATCAGCTGAAGCATCATCACCCATGTGCCTATGGGAATCACTGCCTTCTGTATTATGTTGTGTGAGGGTTTGTTTTGTCTTTTTGGAGATGTTGAGCCCAATCTGAAAAGCAACAATCAGAAGTTTTATATACCTGCATCTGAGTTATTACATTCTAGTCACAAACCTCATATACTCCTTTGCATATTTGGCTTTGTTCCTGAGATAGGGTTTCATGTAGCCCAGGCTGATCTCTAATGTGTTTTGGATCCTTCTGCTACCTCTTTAATTCTGGGATTATAGGCATCTGCCACCACTTCCAAATATCAAACAATATATTCTATATATTTGTGGTGGTTTCAATAAGAATGACTCCTATAGCCTCATATATTTGAATGCTTGCTTAGTCACCAGGGAGTGGAGCTGTTTGAAAGGATTAGAAGGATTGAAAGGTGTGGCTTTACTAGAGGAATTATGTCACTGGAGGTGGACTTCAGGTTTCATAAACCCATGCCAGATCCATTGTTGTTCTCTTGCCTGTAGGTCAGGATGTAGCTCTCTACTACTGCTTCAGCCATGCATGTTGCCATGATCCCTACCATGATGATAATGGACTAATCCTCTGAAGCAGTAAACAAGCTCCCAATTAAATACTTTCTCTTAAAACAGTTATCATGATCACCAGAACCAGAACGCTGGCTAAAGTGAAATTAAAATGCTTTAAGTTTATTTTTACATTGTTAACATCATAAGCATACAAAAAGACAGAGTTTTAAAATAATGTTATCAAATAAATATAAACAAAGGATTTTTATCTTTTCCTTCTACAAGCCAGTCTTTCTACTATGGAAACCAGAACTACAAAAGTAATGATTTATATATTGTTAAACCTGTACATTCTTCTCTAGATTTTTCAAATACTGCCACAAGCTTTAGAAAGTGTCATTCTTGGGGCTGGAGAGATGGCTAAGCCATTAAAAGCATATACTTCTCTTTTGAGTTTGGTTTCTAGCATCCATAAGAGGTGGATCACAACTACATTTAATTCCGTTCCCAGTGGATTCAACACCCTCTTTTGACCTCTGTAGGTACCCACACATATGGACACAAACCTACACACAGACACACATGTATACACATAATTAAAACAAAATAAATTTCACAAAAGAGATCTATCATTTTTAGCAGGAATTTTGCTTCCTCCATTGAAACTCCATCAATTAGATGATAGAGAAATCACTGTAGCTACCCAGCAACTCACAGGCATTGCTCACTATCTACTGCTTCCCCAGCAGATTCTCAGAGGAATTGTTGGATGTGCTTGTTTTTATGGAGAATTGAGACTTTTAAAAATAATGACACAACATTGGCTGGTAGACTCAAAGATTCCACTGGGTGTCTGCTGCTGGCAAATTTCTGAGTTGTGTTTTTTGCACCAGAATTTATGTCAATGAAAAACAAATGCATGATATGTTCCTATAAGGAACCCTTCACCACGGCTGCTTAAAACCAGAAGTCAGTCTTTCCCAGGGATGCATGTGAGCCCATACAGAAATTTAATATATTCACCCCAGTAGTTCTTACTTAGCTGAGCTGTGTGACTATAGATACAATCTGAGTTGTTAATCCACAGAGCAAGAGAGTTTATCTGTAATTGATCTGCTCTGAAACAGCCTATTTCAAGGGATACCTCCTATTGGAAAAGTGTTGTTGGTTTGCAAAGGGAAGGCCTATGAACACAGCGAACTCAAAGGTTCTTCCTTCCATTCTATCCATTTTCTCATTGAAATATAGTAGGGTCAGAGTTTCCAAATCAGTGATTGCCAAAATAGCTTATCTTTTCTGACATCATTGAAGTCATAATTTAAGTTTTATGGCATTATATGCATAAAAATCTAATTGTGGATCTCCCTGTACCGTGGTTTGATTAGAAGTTTCCATTGGCCATCATCTTTTCATTCAGTCTTAAACTGAGCACATATATTTATCATTTCATCTGATATGTTTGGTTAAATTTTGTCATCTTGACATAAACACAGATATACCTGGGAAGAGAGAAACTTTTTACATCAGAATAGCTTGAAGGAGAGCCTATGCTCTGGGGTATTGTATTGATGAATGATCTAGGGTCAGCACACTGTAGGGGGGGCATTCCTTTGCAGGTAGCCCGGAGTTGTATGAAAAGCAAGCTGAACAAGCCATGGAGAGCAAGCCAGTAAGAAGTATTCCTTTGAAGCCTCTACATCAGTCCCTGCCTCCCGATTGTTTCCCTGACTCCCATCATGATGGACTAGAACTGAAAGCTAAAAATAAACTCTCTTTTTTTTCAAGTTGCCTTTGATCATTGGTGTTTTGTTACAGCAACAGAAAGCAAAATAAGACACAAGAGTAAGGTACTATAATAGTCATACATTTTCTCTGCAGAGATTAACACTTTGTGATGTGCTTATAGCTTCCAGAAATATATGGCTATGGGTTTAAGCAACTCAGAACCCACGTTACTATTAAATCATAGTGGCTTTTTTGTGTGTGTGAAATGCTGACTAACATTAGTCAGAACTGGATGGATCACACATCAACTTCTGTAATAGATGATCTCCTCCTTCACAAATGATAGGCCCAGATTTGAAAGTAGAGGAAATTAGCTAAATACAGTGCTTGCAATGCAGACACAACCCCATTCCCAGCCCTGTTTAAAGTCTAAAGTTTTCTGTATTGTTCCCTCTTCATCTTTCCTAAAGGAAAGAAATATGTTTTTAAAGGAACATACCCATTAATTTTGTATGCTTTTTTTCTAGAGCATTTGCACATATGGGTTATTAACTAGGAAGACTTTGGAGCTTTGAAATTAACTGAGTTATTCTGGAAAGGAGCTAATGGATACAATTCAGCTCAGCTAGCCACAGTGGACATTTGATTTTAAAGACACATCCCTTTCTATTGATTTCTACATTTCTATCTCCAGAGTAATTTGTTCAAAAAGGTAAGAAAAGTCACCATTGCTATTACATTATATATGCATTGATCCCATCTAGCAAATAGTCTTTATCCCCATCATGGCCAATTTGAAGCATATCCAAAGTGGCTCACTGAGTGTAGTAGTTAGCCTTCCTTATCAATAGGACACAGCCTACAGTTGTCTGAAAAGGAGTCTCAAATGAGGAATTGCCAAAATCAGATTGGCCTGTGAGTATGTGTGTAGGGTAGAGGGTGTAGGGGTAGTTATGATGTAGGAAGGTCAAGCACACTGTAGACAGCAACACCCTTAGACAGATAGCTTGCATTCCTATACTGCCCAGGGCTGAGTATGAATCTGTAGGAAAGCTATGGTTTTTGCTTCAAGCTCCTTTGAATTCTCTCAGTGATGTACTGTGACCTGGAAGTATAAGCCCAATAAACCCTTTCCTTCTCTAACCTGCTTTTGGTTTGAGTATTTTATCACAACAACAGAAATCCCAGACTGTCTCCTCCTGCCTGCTGGGTGAGTGTGTAAGCCTTCCTTCACTAGAGAATTATGGACCATACTAGGCAAATCTTAGAAGGTCTCCATAGTCATCACAGAGAGCAAGGACAAAGCAATGACATGTCAAAGTCACAGGAAAGGAATGCAAACTGAAACATGAAATACAAATCTTAGTACAGCAAAGAAAGAAGAGATTCACTTCTTGTATCCTTCACCAGCATCTCAGATATGTTTTCTCCATTGTATGTTTTATATTATGAGATGCTGATTAGAATGAAATGTGCAGAAATAAAGGAGTGATGTACAGAGAACATTTGCAGCACCTACATATATACCCACTTCTGCATACAACTCTAAGTTGGACATGAGAGTAATTTCTAGCAGTGAAGACCTGATTCCTGTCCTAAATGAGTGGAGAAATTAGATTGTATAGGTAAGTGGGGAAACCATAGACAAAATAACAATGTCTTTGGATTGTTAGAATATAATCTTGGGGAAATTTGGTGTTTAATACTTCATCTCACAAATGTTAAGATTCTGTTTTGATCAATCAGGTCAGGTTATAAATCAACAAATTTTCCTCTAATTATTTGTATTTCTAAGAACTTTAATAGAAATAAGTTGCCACTAAGTCATCTATGTATTAAAAGTTTCATGGTAGTATTTTCAAAATGAAAAAATGCAGTTAAAATAGATACTCTACCTGGACCAGCCCCAGTAGCTAATCAGTTCCCTTTGAAACATTGTTGCTTGATATTTTGATTACATTCTGATACTCCCAAGACTGTCAATACAATTTGCTTTGAATTAGAGGGAGGAGCAAGCTACTCACTGACCCAAATTAACCATAGAGGTTTTGGAGGACTGAGGACAGATAGACAGAAAGCAGTAGAATGGGGCTTAGAGAGGGTCTCAGCCTTTTTTGGATTGTTGGAGAGAAAGTCACTGGTCATATCTCCACAACTTCTCATATCATTCAGGTTCTTACACTGATATCTGACTCCTGAGTTTTGTTGGTAAAGAATAATTTGATAAATGCTTCAGACCTCCTGCTGCTAAGGCTCCACCTGTCTCCTCAGTGCTGGGATTAAAAGCAAGTGTCACCATGCCTACTTTTTGCCTGATCGCCAGGAATCTAAGTCAGGTGTTTAGTTTTGGGTTTTTTTGGAGAGGGAGGGGGTTGGTCTTGAATGGGATTTCCTTTCACACAACAGTGTGAGCCAATCATTGGTTCTCTTATCTCCCTTTCATCCTTAGAATCCTAGGAGTCCTCCCAGTGACTTCATTTGCATTTCAGAGCTCTTATTTTTTTTTTAAAACACTTGAGGCTTATTGTTTCAGATTATATACTGAGGAAATTTTGGGAATGAGTGATCCTAATATCTATAAAAGTGGTCTTGCTCTCCAAATCACACAGCACTTATGGAATATATTACTCAGATGCATCTTCTATGATATATCTGGCATCATGCATACATTTCTCAATAAAAAGCCCATGTCGAGCATGTTACATTGGTGAAAGATAATAGTCTTTTGTCTTACCTTCATTCCATTATTTTTATGACCCAAACATGATTCTTGTGAAACATAAAAGCAGCCCAAATTTTGGTTGGTTAAAAAGGGAAACAACATGATAAGCAAACTCTTCTGGGAGCAGAAAGTAAGGTGCATTTTAACAGATTTCTTATAAGGGAAGCTTTCAAGGATAGCTCTGTCTCCTTGCTCACTCATGCCTTTCTTTCTGCATGGTTCAACTCATCCATGCCTCTTTTAAAACATGATTATGCTTCTGGATTTATCACCTCAGCCTGTCCAACCAAAATGCCATTGTCAGGGTGTCTTAAAAATGGTATTTATCTATTTCCATTTTGGAACCTGGGAAGTTTAATCAAGATGCTAGCAAATTTTCAATCTTTCTCTTGAGATGCAGATGGCTGCCATCTTGCTGGGAGCTCACAGGATGCCTTTGTGCCATCTGGTGTATCTTCTTATTAGGACACCAATCCCATCAGACGAGACTTCACCCTCCTGACTCATTCCAGGTTTAATTTCTTGTCCAGATGCTCATTTCAAAATAACATCCCTTTAGAAGTTAAGCTTTCAACATAGGATCACAGGAACACAAACATGCAATTCACTTCAATTTCTAAAAAAAAGATGCACTAAACATCTTTCTTTCAATGACTCAAGGCAACTTTTATCTATGAGTTAGTGTCATTCAGTTCAGTGCATAAGAAATGACAAATGCAATGCTCTTTGTTTCTTCCTGGCAATTAAAATTATGTGGTTAATATTACAGTTTCATAATCCATAAAGACAGGAGATATCCAAAGTTGGACTATAACTAATTTGCAAGTGATAAGCACACCTGCTAAAAGAATTAAAAAGAAAAGAAAAAGAGTGTAAATATATGTGCTCTAAAATCAGAGAGTAGGCTTTACCATGACTGTATGACACCCCTCTGTGCAGCAGGGAGCCAATACCAGGTGGTCTCATGTCTACCATACTTCAGAATTCTCCAGGGTATGATGAAGATGCCATAGTGTGCTAACACTTTTCTTAGAACGTATCATCAAAGTTTCCATGCGAGAAATTCAAAATTAATTTGTTACCATAATTTCTCATATAAGTAATCTGAGTGATTAGAGGAATATTTGAAAATATAAACTAAAGCCAATCAGCCAAAGACAAGCTACTCCCTATCACTACTGTTTTAGATCTATTTCTCTTTGCCTTTCCTCTCCCTCACCATAAATATGTACATACCACATATATGAATATTTGTGTCAATATGTGCAATTAACAATGCACTAATGCTTGATATGTAACACAATAGCCAATTTGTGCTTGTTAGTGTATCATGAATAATTTTCTGCATTTGCACCATGACTTTACATTGATGATTGTAAGACATTTAAATCTGACTTACTCTAGTTTAAGCAGACTGCATAATGAACAGAATTCATGAATGTTTGCTCACTTGAGCCATTTACCCTTTAGAATAAATACTTAGAGGTCAACATGTAAAAGTTGAAAATATGTTCAACAAATATGAAGGTTCCTCCAAACACAAGTTTCTAGTTTTTTAGTAATATTTGCAAATTTGCTTTTTTTCCCACATGCTCACTAAAGTATTATTATGTGAGGTTTTTGTCAATCAAGAGAAAGTCATTTAATGGATTTTCTTTACCAGTAAGGGTTAATAATTCTTTTTTTGCTCATTAACAATGCATACATTTTATTTTCTGGAATATCTTTCCATCCTTTTAATGATATATTTATTCCAACAAACATATATAAAAGCTTAAGAGATAGTGAGAAAGATTTTGTGAATATATTTTAGTATTTATTTGTGGAATTCTTTTTAAGTTTTATATATATACAATTTAAAATATAAATATTTATATAAATATATATTTAAGTCAGGGTTGCTCTGTGTAGATTTGGATTCTGTTCTGGAACTCATTCTGTAGACCAGGCTGGCCCCTAATTCAGAGAGATCCATCTGCCCGCTACTCTCAAGTAGTGGGATTAAAGGCGTGTGCCACCACCACATGGCAAGATTTACTTACTATGTGTGCAGTATTCTGTCTGGCACTAGATCTTATTCTAGATTTCTGTGAGCCGCCATGAGGTTGCTGGGAATTGAGTTCAGGACCTCTGGAAGAACAGATAGTGCTCTTAACCTATGAGCCAATTCTGTGTTAAGAGCCCAATTCTCTGACTAATTTTATTTTCATTACTTTGAGAATTGGAATGTGCCATGAGCTGTGGAGAATATCAGTAAAGAAACCCTGTTTTCAAAAGGAGACTTCTAAATTAATTATGTGACATCATGTCATGGGAAAGCTGTTTGCTCATCCATATTCTCTGTCTCACTGTATTATTTTTCAACTTTAGAGATGTTTTTATTATTTTTTTAACCTCCTTTTGGAAAATAATTATTTTCCCAATTATCAGCATCTGGTCTCTATATTTGTGTCTGATATGTTACAACTGCATTCTTAGAACATTCTAGAATATACTCAAAAAAGACTGTTTTGCTATATGACGACATAAAACAACATCAAAGTCGAAAGAGGCTTTCCTCGTATTACTTAGTAGGCGATTAAAGAAAATAAGTGCTATATAGATACGTCATAAACTTCATGTTTAAAAAACAGGGACATCCTAATGTATGCCTCCTGCCTCTCTTCCATCATATTGAAGTCCAGCATTTTATAAACTGAAAACTACAGAAACAGATTTGTTGGCCCAAATGTTGGAGGGTGTGGTTCTGACAGCTTTGGCACAGAACTTCTGTATTCCTGCAGTAACTGCTTTTCTCTCCAAATGCAGGGATGACTAGATCTTTTTAAAGCATGACTTATTGCCTTTACAAAAATGACATTTCTAATTTATACTGCTGCTAATGATAACTTGATCACAAAAACTAGCTTTTTGGTAAAAGTTTGATTGACACTCACAATTTTGCAAGGTTACTTATCCTTTGTAGAATTGATTTGTTTATGTATGTGTCTATTTACTTATTTATTGACTTATTACTGTAGAGATATATCAGTATCATGGTAAAGAGTAAAAGAATAATGTTCAAGTAAATTTAAATGCTATCCCAAAATATACTTATAAATATGTTATTTTCCGAATGTTTTACTTTTTCATATTCTACCCTAAAGTAATAAAAATAAAGGATATAGATGAAATAGCACTAATGACTTAGCTCATATCTTCTCAGAGCTTTTCCACCTAGCTAGACAGTGGATGGATGGACAGAAAGCTGACAGAAGCTGCTGTAACAGGAATACAGAGAACCTAGAGATACAGCCTGAAATGCTAAAGCAGGGGTGGATAGCTCAGAGGAATTACTCCTCTGAGGTAGTATCTGTTATTCCTTCTAATTTCATTCTGCAGAGGATGCCATGTTCTTGGTTTTTGAATGTCTCTTTTATAGAAATAAGTGTATCAGCCTTTCAGAGGATGGGAGGCAGTCAGGTGGAGCTGCGGAAGGTTTTTCATGGCAGGACAAGATGGCAGGGAATCAAGCCCCATTTCAATCCTGCATCTCAGCGACATCTGTTACCACACATTATTAACCATAAAACCCCACATGGTGCTTGAAATGATACAAGGAAAGAAAAATGTTACAAAATGCAAATCTTGCAGCTTTTGTCTCAAATGCTGTATCAAACCAGCTGATGTTGTGTTTGTGGGTAAAGAAAATAAATATATTGAAATGTGACAATCTGCCTAATGGCATAATTGGATAGTCTTCTTCAATGGCCATTTGGAGTTATAATTGTCAGATATGTTGATCTGCTTTCACCATGAAAATGGTCCTAGCTTGGGCTGTCTCCTGTAGTAAAGGATGTAATACCAAGAGATCCATCAACTAAAATGCACACAGCAAGAAAGCTCAATGTCATTGCCAATTGACGTTCTAATCACCACAGGACTCAGCTTCTAGGAGCCTTTTCTTCCTCTTCCCCTTAGCTGGCTTCAACAGTTTCATTACTCAGCAGCTGTGGACGTATGAAATTGGTGCAAACTTAATGGAAATTGCCAATGGGTTATCAGATTTCCCCTCACCTTTTGATGATCCTCATACTTGATTTACGCAGAACTTTATTTGCATGGAAACTGGAGTCTAATGTAGAATTAGATCTGGGACAAAGGACAGACTTGGCAGAAACCTAACAGGACAGTCCATTTATAAGAGATTTAAAGTTATAACAAAGCAAGAGCATTTATGTAGATTAAATCTTCCAAGAATTAGTGGTTGGAATAAAATACTTTTGAGCCATTGATGGTTGAGTGAGTTCCTCACTGTTGACTATCTGTCAAACATCTATTTCATTACATTTAAGGAAATAAAGAGCTGGCTAGGTTAGATTCAAAGACTGCAATAATAATTATCATCATCATAATTATAATTAGTATTTTAGATTTAGTTTAAGTGCATATTTTGTCTGCATATATGTATATGCATCATGTGTATGCCTAGTGCCTATAGAGGTTCTAGAAAAGGGTGTCAGATCCCCTGTACCTGGAGTATTGGAGTCATGGTTGCTTCTAAGTCACATTGTGGGTGCTGGGAGTCAAACTTGTTTCCTTTGAAAGAGCAGCAAATGCTCTAAACTGTTGATCTAGCTCTCTAGCCCAATACATGATTTTTTCATGAGTACTTTGTAAGTATCACTCGAGATTCAAGAAATCAATCATGATTTCTTTATTCTTTTTTCTTTCTGTATACAGCTGTTTGTATTTTTTTCTAAGTAACTGTTGGAAAAAATATTTTTAAAAAATCACTTAAAGAGTACTCTTATTGGCCCTGGGATTGTGATACTTACACATTTATTTATTTATATATCCATTGCTGTGTAAAGTGTTCAGGAAATAGTACTAGAAAAGGTCAGTGAATTAGCAATGAGGGAAACACAAAACAATCCCTAGCTGCAAGCTTTAACATTTTATATGTGTGTGTAGATATACATTAACGTATGTGTTAGCATATATGTGTATATAAATGTCAATATATATTATTCTTACTAATTTTTATATAATCTAAATAATTTATTTTTTAAGTCTGTAATTTAATGATATTTTAGTAAATTTTCTGCTGTAAATTATCACCATAACCTCATCTTACATTTTCATTGTCCCCAAAGACCTGTCATGCCAATTTATAGATACTGTGTATTCCCACCCCAAGCCTGAAACAGAAGCTACTTCACTTTCTCTCTAGCTGAGCCACCTTTTCTAGGTATTTCTCTAGGGACTTTTCCTTCTTTCCCTCCTCTCATGCAAAATCCCTAGAGCAGGGTAATAACTTCTGGGACCTTATTGGATGTTTTCGTTAGGGAAAGCTTCATACACACAGGGACTACTGTGTGGAAGAGTTTAATGCTCAGCAAAGATCCCTCCAGATAGTTATCTATCTACTATCTATCTATCTATCTACCTACCTACCTCCCTACCTCTCCCCTTCATTTGCCTTCTTTTTCATAAAATAATTTATTTTTATTTATGTGCATATATGTATCTATTTGTGTATCTGTCCTCTCTCTCTCTCTCTCTCTCTCTCTCTCTCTCTCTCTCTCTCTCTCTCTCTCTCTCTCTCTCTCTTTCCGTGTGTGTGTTGACAGAGGCCTGGAGAGGATGGAGTCAGAACCATCTGAAGTAGGTGAAAGGATCTGAACTTGCAAGTGCTCTAAACCATTAAGCTATCTCTAAAAGCCTCTTGTTTTTCTTTTCTGCTATCTTGAGACAGAATATAGCACAATGACCTTCCAACTCAGTTTTTCTATTTATGCCTTGAGGATTTTGGTATCCCAGGAATGTGCCAACATTCCAGGCTCTCAGACCTTTTTAGAGAAATGGTGTCATTTAAGTTAGAAATATGAGTTGAGGAATGCTGGAGTTATTCTTTGCTCTACAACTTTGTAGATGAATAATACATAAAAATAATTTAGCCATCAGTTTCCTTATGTATAAAAATATGGTTGTAATATGGTGAGAAGTGGTGATCGTGTCATTGCGTGGCATTTGCTATATTCAACAGAAATTTTTCTTGTGACCCTGAAACTTTCTGTTTCTCATTAAGGAAAATGTGCCCTAAAATTTAATGTTTCATTAAATTAAAGTTTTAAACTATGATTTAAAAAATTGTACTGTCCTACAGTGTTATTATCACATAGCTCATTTGCATTTAATTCAGCCCTCCTGCCCTGTTATCTAAAGAATAGCTGCGTGCCATCCTCCACACCATGTCAGTTATTCTGAGGAGGTTCCGACTTGAGTTCCTGTGATGATTTGTGGGAGATACTGCTAAGTAGCAGCCCCAACGACTTTCTTGGAGACTCAAAGATGAATTCACTGTGTTTTTAGAAACCCATCAAGCAATGCCTATAAATGACTGGATAATTCCCTCTGAATTGGGAGATAAGAATCTCAACTGCAGAAAAGATTTTTTTTTTTTTTTTTTTGGACAGAGATTTAGCCAAACATCAATTACAGCTGGAAATAACTAGATGACTAACTATTGAGCTAGACCCTTAAAGATGAATGGAATTTCAATAGTCAGAAAATGGCCAAGATGGAGCATTTCAGAAGTAAATTTTAACTCCATCTATTCATTTATGTTTCCATTCATAATATATGTGAGTGTATGCTAGTATAAATCTATGATGACTAGGATTATTCTGATGTAACAGGGTTAGGGTTAGTGGTTTATGAAAGGAATGTTACTTATTATTAATATTCATATACACTTCTCTCATTTGCTTTTAGCCCTACCATTTCCCTCCCTGACTTTTCTTTCTTTGCCTCAATTCTATGTCCTATTATTTGTGAAGGACCCTATCACAGAGCAGACTTTCTCTGGAACTCATAATGTTCCCCACAGGAATGGAACGTGGTGATGGATTCAGGAACCATACTGTGTCAGCTTTTTAAGACTTAACAACCATTTTTTCTCAAATGCAATTGTCCAAAGCAAGATTTCTTTATGATCATATATATAACATGACCATATATATTTACAGTCAAATACAATGCCCAGAGACAACTGTGGTAACAATGGTCAGTGGAAATAATAAGCAAATAATATCACACATTCCAGTTTTATACCTTACATAATGATGCTAAGAAAAATTCTCTACTTCCAGGGAAAATATACTACATTGGAAATAAGAGTTAATCGATGGAAATGATATCTTTCTGTCTTAAAAACTGGTGAGGAATAGTTTTTATCACAGCAACAGAAAAACCAAACTTGAACACACATACACATTACACAGATACAAAAGCAAATTAGTTTTCAAATGATTGATTTTTGGAATGTAATAGACATACTTTAGTTGTCTCAGTAAATGGGTCATATAAAATAAAAAAAACAGTTTTTGTGCTAAATCATCTTATACCAATTATTTAGTCAAATTCTAATACAGACACTACTATAGTGTGTTTTGTAGATGTGGTTGATATCTACATTCAATATATTCTAAGGTTATGGTATTGTTGTGGGCCTTCCAGTCAGTAAAAGTCCTTAAGGGAAAGACTAAGATTTGGCACTAAAGTGATGGATCGGTGCCCAAGAGCATTTACTGCTTTTGCAGAGGATCCAGTTTGGGTCCAGGACCCAATTTATCTGGCTTTACAACCATCTGTAACTCTGGTTGCAGAGGAACCAACAGACACTTACTCTGCAGGTACCACTCACACATGTTCAGGAAGGCATGAACACACATAGAATAAAAATAATAAGTATTTTTATAAGACCTGATGGAGAAAAGACAATGTGACTCAGTGGTGTTGTTTTCTGTTATGTTCTGGTCTTGCCAATAACCATTTGATGTCAGTTCTTAGGATACATTTCTAAAGGTGTATAGATCTAAAAAGAACATACTGTTCCTCTAAAAAAAAAAAAATCAGAGTCACAACAGGATGTCCTTATTCAACTGTGTTTATAGATAGAAGAGATAATGAAATTTAGAATGAAAAGAATTTGCTGAGCTCTCAGAGGTCAGAATGAGAACGAGGAGATAAGGATGAACTGGACACCTTTTATTTTGTAAAGCAAAATAAACCTACTAATTTTGTTATTTATTTAAACTTCCTCAGTGTCTTGTTCTTATTATTACAAGATGATAATACATAGATAATAACTGTAATTTGTTTGCTACTCATTATAATATCCATATGTGAAAATATAAACTACAAATATTTCTCTTTCTGCATATATTATTGCTTGGAATGCAGAAATAGCTCATTCCGTAAAATGCTGAATAAGAATGAGAGTTTAAAACCATCAGCCTCTATGTTAAAAAAGAAAAGAAAAGCATAGTTATATAGTGACACTCCCCTGTAAGACTAGTACTGGCAAGGCAAAACAAGGAGGTTAGCCAGACCACACTAGCCAGCTAGACTTGCTGAATCAATGAACTCTAGGATCAATGAGAGACCTGGCCATAAAAAATAACATGGAGAACAGTTGAAGAAGGCACTTGACTTCTGGTCTCTACATGAATGTGCACAAATGTGGGCATATGCATAGAAACACGTAAACCACAAATGAACAGTTTACTCTCTATATTAGAGCTATTATCGAGAACCAAGATTCAAGAAGTAGTTATATAATAGTATATTCCTATGTTTTAACCTTTAACATATCAGAATTTTTCATATGAGAAAGAAAATATTAACATTCCTTAAAGTGTTTGCTCACTATCAAAAGAGTCAGATCCCACCCAGCACATTTGGACTTCAGGATTAGGAAGGACTCAGTATATATACTCTATAGTATGTAATATAGTAATATAGTATGTACACTCTATATTCTAATCAGTGTCATTTTTTCCTCCCTATTATTGCACAAATTCTAGTTAGCATATAATGAAAACCCAGAGCCAGATATTAGGGAAAAGCTGGAGTATCAGAGAAAGGACAGACCACAATCAATTCTCACCCAGCCAACTTCTCAGGCATAACAGCATAAGTGCTATCTTCAAAGATTTTCAGGCTGACTGGTCACATCTACAGAGTGAATGAATTTCTGCCTTCTCCTGCCTTATGTATCTTTCCCATCTAATGTGGTGGAAATGTTCTCTGTATGCTGTAAATAAAGTAACTGGTTTGGCCTATGTGGAGCACCATAGAAGTGGGTGGAGGATCAGAGGACAGACAGGTAGGAGGAGGGTGGAGTCGGTCAGTCTCCATCTGACCCCCAAAGAAGAGCCATGTAAGGAATCCAGGTGAGCCAGGGGCCGAGCCACATGGCCAGATAGATTACTAGAAATGGGTTGAATTAAGATGAAAGAGCTAACCAGTAATGTGCTTGAGACATAGGCCAAACAGTATGAAATTAATATAAGCATCTGATTCATTTCTTTGGGGGATAAAAGCCACCACGGGCAATGTCCAAACTTATAGCCAAACAGGCCCAGAAATCTTTTACAACAATCTAGCTCTTTAACTTCCTTGCTCAACTCTGTATCATAATTAAAGGTGTGACTACTACGGCTTGGTTGCCTTGAACTCACATAAATACAGAAAGTTCTTTGTCTCCTGAGTGATGGCATTAAAGGTGTGAGTCACCCCTCTCTGACCTTTATGACTTGACAGTGGGTGATTCTGTCCTCTGATATTCCAGGCTGATTTTATTAAATATGCAATATATGCACTGTCCACATCTCTGACTCCTCAGATCTCTTTCAGTTTTCCATGATCCTTGTTTGTAACTAGGTCAGATATTTCAGTGCAATTATCATTTAGTAGTTAAGAATGCATTTGTAATGTTAGAAGAAGCTATAAAATTGAGAAATCTAATTCTTTCCATATCCCTCTGAGATAATTTGTAACATCCTGTGAAGGAAGAAATTGAAAGGATCCTGTAGTCTGACCAGGCCAAAAATAATGTATGTCTAAAGAGATGAAAATGCTAATTGGCTTGATATATATATATATATATATATAATGTGTATTGACTTATATTGCATCCTATAAACATGCACAAAAAATGTTGATAAGTTACTTTTCTCCAATAAATTGTTATGTATATTAACAGGACAAGACTTTATCAAGGATTATGAGAGCCAAAAAATAAGTATCAATAACAATAATGTAAATATGTCACCACAATGCTAAGCATTATGTCTCAGAGAAAATCCTGTTGTAAATTAATCTCCACAGCACATTGTTCTTTCTTCTATACACCCCATATTCTTACCATTTCATGTGGAGTCAGAGCTGAACTTCTCATGATAACTTGAAGACCCCCTTCCCCTCATCATTTTCTGCTCTGCTTCCACAGAAACATACTATTTTGAATTTTAAACAGAAAAAGCCTTTACCTTACTATGCCCATAACTAAAACCCAGATCTCTGCCCTTGGACTCTTCTTAGTCCTTCTAAAAATAACATCCTTTCAGATGCTCTGATTAAAATGTGTGGCTTCTGTCTTCCTCCACATTACATATCTAGTCTACCTACTAACTTGATTGAACTGTCTTCCAGATAAACCCAGAATTTCACTATTGTCACCTGTGATACTCAAAGAAATACATTGTGACAGTAAAAATAAAGAAATAAATGAACACATATTGACTTTTAAACTCAAAGCACCACTGAGCCAGCTAAATTAAAAAGGATTTTTGTCATGTTATGATCAAGTCCCTGAGCTTTTCAAATTCTTCTCAATAATTTACAGTTTTAACTATCATCCTTAAATTTAGATGAAGATCTCTTGAGGGGTCCTTCAAGATATCCTTGCAATTTTACATTGTCTCAGTTTACTGGACATGGAGACATCTGTCCATCATTTCCACACCATCATAAAAGCAGTAGGCAGTAAGGCTGGCACTTTGACCTTGAATTGCAATTACAAACTTCTACAGTTTAGTGCTTTGCTCTTTGGTACTTTGTCACAGCCTCTACTTCCCTTAAAGGATGGGTCTGTACTTAGGATTTAGTTCTCCAATTTCTTTAAGGCCCCATTTGATCAACATTTATTGTTATTAATGATTAACATTGTGATTGTCAGTTACTGTTGTTATTATTGAAGAGCACATTTAGACTCATGGGGACTGTCTCAGCACCACATAACCTGATGCCCACCAAATCCATACATATCAGTTGGTCTTACCTTTAGACTGAGCCATTCTCAAGCATTAAAGGGGGTGTTTGTTTAACTAGATAGTTTTAATATTATCTGCTCATTTAAAATTCAGTGAGTCCAGAAAGTTCTCAACAGTTTTGGTTACATGATTTACATTAATTTTGTGAAGATGCAGGTTTTTTTTCCTAATGAGCAGCAGTTTGAAGAACCTTGAGCTTCAGTTAAATATGGCTGCCCTTGCTATGGGGTGGAAGTATGGGCCACACATGCTATGTTTCTGAGGAACCACTGATCATTCATTTAGATTTAAGATTATCTCTACCTTGGTGACAAGATCTACTTTGGTGGATATTAGTGTTGGTATGATGAGAGAGACATTTCCAAGTATGTTAAAAAGGCCATATAGGGCTAATATACTCCAGCATCAGAGAGTCCACACACTGAGTAGCAAAGGCATAGATTTTTCTGACTTCTGAAGATGTGAGAAAAGATGGAAACCAGAAGTTCTAGGTCAAGGGCAGGCAGAGCTGATTTCTCCTGAGGCTTCTCCTCTCTCTTGCCAATGTCTCTTTTTCTCTGTGTCCTTACATGACCTTTACTCTTCAATTGCAGAGAGCTGGGCTCTGTTCCTTTTCTTAGGGGTTCCTATCCTAGCAAATTAACATCTGACTCCTGCAACTCTATTTAACTTCAATTAATGTCTTTAAAGGTCCTGTTTCCAAATATAGCAATAGTGGGGTTAATTCTTTAAAACATTTATGGGGGCAGGTCCAAATTTACTCTCTATCACCCACTATAGTTTTTCATTTGACTTTTATAAGTGAAAAATTACTTATTTCAGTTTTAAATGTCTAAATAACAGATAATGTGTATTCAAAATTACACTCTGAATATTACTAAATTTAACAGCCACAAACTTAAACTGTGCATGAATTTATTATTCATTAAGACAAATTACTTACCTACTCACTGCTTGGTGATTCTTGCATATTTGCTGGCTAATGTGCCAAGTTAACATTTCCAGGGCATAGATGGAAACATACTTCATAATGTATAAACTTCAGCTATTTGATTTTAATTGATGGCACACCTTTTAAGTGAATTTATACTTTGTGTTGTTCCTATGTGTTAACAGCAAAAAAAAAAAAATCTACTTCTAAATGCCAGTAAGGTTTTACTACAAATCATTTATTAAATGTTGCATCCTCGTTTTAAATCTAAGTGGGTAACTAAACATTAAAGCAAAGGGGAAAATCTATATTGGTCTAATTTGAATTATATGTTCTTCTCAGCAAGTAGAATTGCTATTGACTGCCTAAAGCACCATTGTCTCAGTCATGAATAATCATAAAACATTACAATTGGCACAGAATGGGAAAGAGCTCATCAGAAAGTTACAGGAAGAAAGTCAACACAAAATAGGAACAACCTCCCTCTCCCTCCTCTGCCTAAAAGAGCAGCTCTGTGCAGAGCACAATGGCTCTATTACCTGAGGAAATGTACTACATAATAATCACAAGAAGCCTCATTTATTATAGACAGCATTTGACATATTTGATTCCAAAGATGCTTGCTTATTTACTAAATGTGTGTCATTGAGAAAGAAAAAGAAAAGGAAGAAGAGAAGGAAGAGGAGGAGACCCTTAGTATCAAGCTGTCCCCTTTCATTAACTGAGTTCTTAATTCAAAACTAAGGATTCCAATTTCTTTAGCTAAATATTTCTCTGAAAATTCTACAAGCTGAGAGTCACAAAAATCACAAGCTAAATTTTGTGGAGATGAGTTAGGCTTAACAGTCAAGTTCTTGATTGAGGGGGGCTAGAAGGGCTATGTAGAGTGTGTTGACTGACGTAATTATTCAGAACATTGTCCTTAGTATCTATGGCATTTAGAGACTCCCCAGGAGACACTAATATGACACAGAAAGGATGAGTCCTAATACCTCATGGTGTGCTGATCAACCTATAGATTTTCTCAAAGTTACAATGTTGGTTCTGAAAATACACGTGATGATTCAGATATTAACAAGTACATGTATTGTACTGTCCTAGAGTAGTATGTAAACCCAAGGCATGGTGCCTTAGCCTCAGGGGGACTGTTAGCATTCGGGATGGATGCTTCTTACTGACATCTCTGACCTTTAACCACTAGATGACAGTAGCAGTCCCTGGGTTATGACACTTAAGAACCATTTCTAGACACTGTGAAATGTCCCATTGAGGCAAGAGACTACTTTTCCTTCAAACTCCCATTGTCTAATTTTCTCAGTTTGAGAAACACTGCATTTGAAAGGACAGTAAAAAAGCAAACTGAAATAAGTCCCCAGGCTCCCAAACAATAAGCTCTCCCCATGCAGCAGTGTGGACTATGGGGGAGTGGCATCTCAGTGTGGAGGGATACATTCGCATGGATTCTCCAATGCTTCTCTTCTGACTGTCCCTGGGAGACAACCTGAAAATGTCCATGATCAATGTTAATTAGGACTCCCATTGACCAAACTAACAGCAATCAAATAAACCATTTAAAAAGCAAAGAGGTTGTGGACAGGGCTAACATAGCATCTAAAAGTTACCTTGTGGCTAAGACTCACTCTAATTATAGAGGGATGGTTAATTCCCAGGTAGACTATGTATTTCCCATCTCTTGTGGGTCACGGCCACTTTTGAATCCCTGCAGAACCTTATTCATTTTACATCTTAATAATTTGCTGAAATATGCCTCCCTCATCATGCTAAGTGCTCTGATGGATGGTATTTTTAAATTATTTTTATATCTACATCCAGCCTACAGAGAAGAGGAATCATTAAATAAATATTTTCCAGATAATTAAGTAACAAATATTATACTATAATTAATATATATAGTCTATATATCAGATATTGCTCTAGAATCCAGGATTAGAGAAATTAATGTTGATTTTTCTCTATTAAGAAGATTCTTGATATCAATCTCAGGGTTCACAAGCATGGGCACCCATGTGTAAATACATCCACACACATACATACACACACTCACATCACATTGACACACACCATATACACATATATACATACAACACACACATTTCCTTAACACTTAATTTTAGTAAATTATCAGTAAGGAACTACATAACAGAATTGTTTCTCTGGTCTAAGATGTATAAAGTTAATCATAAAGATATGATTGTATCTTCTATGGGCTTAAATCACTGAATATAATAGTGCTACCCTGCCAGGAACAAATTCTGTGTAATAGACAAGCACAGAGATGATTTTCCAGATTCAGAAAGCTGACAGGGAGCAGTGTTTTTGTATTGGTTGGTGCATTTCTAAACTTTTTTCTTTTTTCTTTCCTTCTCTGTATGTATGTTTAAAATGTTGATGCCAACATATCTTCAGCTTGTGTGATGTTGGAAATGTGCACCATCTACAAAATACTTCTTGGATTTGACTCAGTTCTTTATGGTGGTTTTAGAAAAAAGAAAGAAGGAAGCTGAGTGATACATTATTCTTTATATTTATGAAATGCCCTGAAAACAGAAAAGTTTCCCTTCTAGAAACAAAACCGATGGAGTTCTCTAGAGTTAGGATTCTGTAGCCAGGAAATTGTAGAACTGTGGTTCACATTTTTCTTTTTAGTATTTTGACAATTTTGTGGAGATGACTACACTTTATAAACCACTATTTGGATTTTCTTTTCAGAGATACTATTTAATGGAAAGTAGAGAAAAACCTATTGAATCAGATAATTCTCAACTGCTGGAGTTTTCAAGTTTAAAGACGTCCTCAAGGTGATCTATATCCTCTCAGAAGTGAGGCTCTTTTTGGTAAAATACAAGCTTGTTAGCCCCTGACCCTGCCTATTATGGGTCCTTACATTCAGAAGGATCCCATCCTGAGCGAGGATGGGGAAGGTGGGGGCATGTCAGGTCACTCTTCTAAGCAGGGCTAATCCTTCAAAGCTGGAAAGAGAACAAGTGGACCATGTTCTTTGTTCTAATCACTGTAGGACTGGCTTGCCATTTGCTTGGGAATCATCTAACAGTGCCAACAGATAAGATGCATCCTTCCAACCCCTTGCCACAACATTGCACGTAATGTACAATTCTTTACATTTCTCCCCCATCAACCCCTGTGACTGAATGCTAGAGTAAGCAACTTGAAAGAGGATTAATTTAGCTCTTGGGCTCAGAGTTCTCAGTCGTCATGGAGGAAAGGATATTGTGGAGAAAACAAACAAACAAACAAACAAAAAACAGCTCACAGTGTGGTCTCCAGCAAGCAAAGAGGAACACAGAAAGGGGCCAATGCAGGATATGATGGCAAGGATGCAGTCTTTGTAATTTACTTCCTCCAGGCAGGCCCCGCCTCTTCCTTTGTATCTCCTCCCAGCAAATGCCATCATACTACAGATTTACTCAATACAAGCATTCAGATCAGACCTCTCAGAATCCCATCATGTCGGAAGTCCATCATCTGTGAACCAATTTTAGCACATGCAAGTTTGTGGGATGACTTATATTTAAGACACAGTATGCAGAGAGCCAGGCCTGTTTTCCACCTTGCTTGTAAAATTTCTTTAATCTGATTAGATTCACTCACGAAGTTTTATGCCCGTGTGTAAGAGCTTCCACCTTGCTACCAGGGAGGCTGGACATGCTATGAAGAGTAAGGATTTTATTGTTATATACAGGGAACCCAGGTGGATAACCTAGCTCTGGTGCAGCGAAGGGCTAAGGGCTGCTGCCCTGATGGGCGGGGATCTTTAAAGGAAAATCCACATAATCAAGATGTGACACATCTTGATGTTCCAGGATTGGGCAAAGGGGTAAGGTGCAGCAGCCAATGGAGTTTTCTGGCGGGACTCCAACCTTGGAATCCATCACCTGCTGCGGATCTCACTTGCAAACCTGGGCCCTGGACCCAGGTATCAATGTGCAAATAAATCCAGGTCCTTACAGAAGAAGTAAAAACTATGACTATGTTATTTAGTTATTTCCTCTCCATCTAAGGACATGATATCTATCCATTTGGAGCAGCACCGCCTTCATGGCTGGGATTCTTGTGGTGCTGGTGATATTCTCAGCCAGGATGACTGCTAGGTATAAATTAATTCAGCTTCTATCCCTAGTCTATTTATCCCTGTATTAATCTGGGATAGTTTTCTGCCTGCTTGGTTAGAAACCCAGTTTTTACTATTATAGTTTGTGGATGAGCCTCCAATTTATTTCTACCACCTGTTAACAGAATACAAGAGTCTGACATGTAGGCATGTAGATAAAAGGTCCCTGTCTATTAAAAAAAAAATAGAACTAAGTTTTCTACCCAGCATAGGATCTGGGCTTCATATTGCAGCCTCTGGCTTATATATAATTCCCTCAGGATTTCAGCTTAGAATAAAGAAAGTCTCTGCTGTCTGTGTAGTGACGCTTCAAGTTTCTTTAATTTGTAGCTATCACTTAACTAGAAGAATGCTTTTGACTAAGATATGCAGAAAGTTAACATATTGACATGATTTCACACTGAGGAAGGAACAACTAATACCAGATTTGTTCCCCCAAAGATTTGATTCAGGAGTGAATGGTGAGGACTGGAGAGGATTGTTCTCAATTTGCTTCTGTAAATAGCTTGTGACAATTCATTTATCAGTGCAACTGAATTGAGTGATTTGGGACTAAAAGTAGAACCAACATGGCATGTGATTCACAATTCCTGAGGCGGCTTCTCACCCCTTCCAAAGTACTTTTGAAGGTACACAGAGGAAGATCCAAGAAAGCAGGCAAACAATACTAACTTTGCATTGGCAGCAAGAATTTTGGAGAAAATCTAATAATCACAGAAAGTAAGGAGAGGAACAGAAGAATCTGAGATAGTCCCACGCTAAATGTTTGCTGCTTGGAGTGGCCCACTAATCTTTTGAGAAGCTGAGGTATATCTTCTTATGCCCCAAACAGTCCAGTTCTGTACCGCTATTGGGAATCAGAACAGGTGCCACCTTGCCATGCAGCTTGCATGTTACCCATGCCCTTCTTCCATTCACAAGTCTTTGTTAAGACATTTGGGGATCGTGGATAGAAATGGTCTACAGCATTGAGACCCAGGAACACTTAGAAGTAACGACTCAGAAGATGGAGAGATACCTTAAAAGCCATTTTGATTTTCACATTCTCAGCTTTTCTAGATTTTTCTATATATAGTCCATTTCATCCTGTATGTATTCCGAGTCTGTTCCCATCTACCTTCACCTCTTTGCATTATTAAATCATAAACATATAACATATGCTTTCTAAGAAATACTTCCCCTGTCAGCCCCCTCCCCTGACACATCTGACTTCTATCCTTAATTTAGCTATAGTGAACCTTGAAGCACAAAGTTAGACACCGAAACCTGAAATTGACACCAACCTTGTCAATATTTCCTTGAAGGCTGAAATCTGAAACATGGATGATCTTATTCACTTTCAACTGCACAGTGAAGAGGAAAAGCAGAGAGAAGCTACATGTCTTGTCCCCTAACTAATGCCAAATGGAGTCATAACCCAACATTTATAAACAAGAAAAGTGAAGACATAATATGAAAGAATAGGAACATGATTGGGGGGTGCTTCTGAAAGTTACTGCTGAAATTCTGAAAATGTGTTGTTTCTTTGTATCCTAATTATGAAAGAATAATTGTGAGCTTTATGATTTAGCTAGGGTGTGGATAAGAAAAGAGCATGCTGGGAGGGGATGGAGATTCATGGAGATGGGTGGGAATCATTACTAACTCAGACTAGTGTCTGGAGCGGTAAAGAACAGAACTGATGTTGTGGAAAATTGAGACATTAATATGGACTATAATTTTGAGCTTTCCCAGAATACAGAATAGAGTGATAAATATTAAAAAGTAGTAGGAAAAAAAAGGAAACGCAAAATTTAGAGAAAAAGCTGAAATGAACCTGAGACAAGATAGAGCACAGGCAAATCAATCATAAACTTTAAGTAACTAGAACTTTCTTGGTTTAAAGACCTATGTTTCTCAGATTTGTTGAATGAATAAAAATAGGTTTCTGTGAAGACATGTGAGAACAGTATGCAGATATAAAGACAAATGTCCCCAAAGCAAGCCACATAGTGGAAAGCAAAGGCTACACCTAAGGAAACGCACATGGCAGGCTACAATTGGCAATTCTATATACTAGACACAGTAGATATTTGGAAGAGGAGAAAAAAAAATGTACCAAAGGTTTTTATACTAAACCAAGTCCTCCTTTATAAAGGAAGACACCCAAAAGACCTTTGTATATGCCCTTTTTAATGCTCTGCCCTGTGCTGAGGTCTTGGACATTTGGAACCTCGGTTTTCTTATCCCCAGGATCTTCTGCTGACTCTTCTGTATGCACAAAGTTATTGAGAATTCTGAGTTACTATCTATAAACAAGGTTTTTATTTTTATATATCTGTGCTAAGTTTCACTTTAGGTAAACAAAATTTTACTTTTGATAGATGACTACTGCATTTCAAATAAATAACCTTTGAGTTTTGCATGACTGTAGAAATCACAAGGAAATGGGAAGATTTAAAAATGCAGAAGGCAAAAGTCTATTAAGCAAATAGGTTCTGGGTGTATATACAATATTTCAATAGTTACATTTAAGATCAGAAAAAGGTTTGAAGTGCCGAGCCCAGAATACCAAAGAATTGTGGGTAGATAAGAAGCAGTTTTGGCTGCAATGGGGTTAAAGAGGAGCATAGGAAGGTTTGTTAATGGAATCTTTACATGGACTGTGTAGGAATGGAAAGCACATTAATAATAAAAGCCATGCTTTAAAAACTGACCTTGTAGTTGAAAGATATGCACTTGTATCATTACCAATTAATGTGTTAGGTAACATAGCTTGTACTTGGAAAGCAGCAAGGAGGAGTATCAAAGTGATGTTCACACATCTTAATTAGTGGCATTAATAACTGTTTTACCATCTCCCCTGAAAGCAACAACAACACTGTACCAGAAGCACCTCGTTATGAGTCAATGCAGCAAGTAAGATTTGAAGCCAAGTCCTTAAAAGTAGCTTTAAGTTATGGCGCCTACATGACTGGAATGTTCTCGGGGGAAGCAATTGTCCACAGAGCCAGACATAAAGACAGCAAGTCCAGGCAGCATGGCAAGAGTTCCTGTGTTATCAGATGAGATAAACAAGGACAGCAAACACACAGATTCTTCCCTTTGAGTCTTTTCCTATGGTTGGCCATTGATTTGGTAACTTTAACACAATAAAACCTTTAATCTATGAATTCAATGAAATTAGACAAAGGAGTGGACACTGAAGCAGGTTTTCAGTTTGTTTTTGTTTTTGTTTTTGGTAAGGATAAAAAAGAGCCTCACTGAAGAGTAAATAGCTGAAACATATTGGTGTACCTGCTCATGGGATTATGTACCCACTAGTCTAATATGGAATCCACCTTCTAATGGGTATATTTTAAACTCTTTAACATTCAAAAATTATAATCTACATAATCTACAGTTGAAATAAGTCTTATCATTTTATTTTCTCTGACTCTGCAAGTATAATGTTCCTAAAGTAGTGTTGGGAGAGGTAATTTGCAAATTAAAATACAGAATAAAACTAAGAAGAAAAATTTGATGTATATCTGTCTGCTCTGTTTCTATATAAATAGTGTAATTATGAGTGAAATCATAAGTGAAATATGTAACCTGCATGTATAATTTTTTGACATTTTCTTCTACCATTAAAATTTTATAAGGTATTATTTTTATTTTATTTTTACATTTAATTGTTTATTCATTTTATTTGAAAGTGTGTGTTTTTGTGTGTGTGCATGTGTCCATATGTTGTTAAAAGGACACTCCCTCCATGTGAGTCTCAGTCAGCAAAACTCAGGTCATAAGGCAAGACTATGGGGTTATGGTGCCTTTATTATCTGAATCATTTCACTAGCCCTTTTTAAATTTAAAAAGCATAATCAATATGAGCTAGCTTATTTTACAAATGGGTAATGACTATATCCATTTTCACTGTTATAAGATACCATAGACTTTGGTGTCTTATGACAGTTACAGTTCTAGAGGCTTAGAATTTCTAGATCAGGTAGCCAACAGATAGGATATCTGATGACGGCTGGGTTCTTGAGTTGATCTTACTGTGTGTCTCCATGTGGCAGAACAACCAAGGGACTTTCTGGGGTCCCTTTTAGAAGGTTGCCCAATTCTATTTATGGGAACTCTGTGTCTGGACTGAACCACTTTCCAAAATCCCAGCTTTCTAATTCCTAATACTAGCATGTTGGTGATTAAGTTTCAATGCATACATTTTGGAAAAGATGAAAACGTTCCAACCATGTCATACCATTATTTATTTAACCCTTAACTACATGTTTGAATTCTGTTCTGAGTTAAATATATTTATAAATTACAATAATTCTTGAAGTCATCTTTACTGAACTGAAGTGTATATCTAATTTTTAAACTCTACATATTGCCAAATGGTCCTAAAAAAGTCCATAAATACTGTTCCCAGTGTTATAGAAAGTAGTCCAACTTTAGAAACTTCTCTGATGTGGGATGTCTGTCTTTCTGTATACTGTGAATATGCATTATTGTTAGTTAATAAAGAAACTGTTTTGACCTATGGCAAGGCATCTTAGAGGCAGGCAGGAAATCCAAGCAGAGATAAAGGAAGAGGGTGGAGTCAAGGAGATGCTGCAGGTGGCCACCCAGAGACTAAGATATAATGAACACAGGTAAAGCCACAGAGCCACATGGCAATACAATAGATTAAGAAATAGATTAAGAAATGAGTTATAAGAACTAGTTGGTAATGAGTCTGAGCCAGTTTGTAATTAATATAACCTTCTGTGTGATCATTTGGGACTAAAGCTGTGTAGGATGGCAGGTCTGGCCCTTGGGGCTTGGCCAGGCCAGACAGGCCAGAAACTTCTGACTACACTCCTCCGCTGCTATCCCTTTAATCAGATTCATCATTACTATCAAAGATGAAGATACCACATTCATTAGTCTTTTGTGCTCTCTTTGATAATAATGATCTGTGTATAACTCTTTAGATACAAGTATTTTAATATTAACTGTTTCTAGGTGCCTATTAGGCCCAACTGAATCAAAAACTATTTATATTTAAGAGACTTAAAATGACAGTAGTAAAAGACCTAGATTTCATTCTACGCGAGAGAATAAAATTAAATGCCATTAAAGATATTTCATAAATAACTAGCCACAAGCAGAATATGAGGAGATCCAGTAAATTCTGAACTTGTAGGTTTGAAGATTATCTCCTGCCTAGTTCCACAGCCATTCACTCTCAAACACAGAGGCTTATATTAATTATAAATGATCAACTGGTAGCTCAGGCTTACTATTAACTAGCTCTTGCATTTAAATTAACCAATAGTTCTTATCTGTGTTTACCCACGTGGCTGTGTACCTTTTTTAAATAAGGCATTCTGATCCTGCTTCCTCTGCATCTGACTGTTGACTCCTGACACTGCCCTTCCTCTTTCCAGAATTCTCCTAGTTTGGTCACTGTAGTAAAGGTTTCTGGCTGAGATTAGCCCCAAGATCCAGACCAGCCGTCCCAAATAATCACACAAAGTCTTATAATTATATAAAATTAGTTATATTAATTACTTGTGTTTGGCCTATTGTTAGGCCAGACATATTGGCTCAGGCATATTGTTAGCTAGCTCTTGAATCCTAACCCATTTCTATTAATCTATGTCTTGCCATGTGTCTTACAGCTTACCTGTACTGTTATATCTTCCTCTCTTGGCAGCAGCTCACAGAGTCAGTCTGTCCCTGACTCTGCCCTCCTTCCTTCCTTATCTATGAATGGATTTCCTGCCTGCATATAAGCTGGCTTGCCATAGGCCAAATCAGTTCCTTTATTATCCAATGATAATTCACAGTGTGCAGAAAGACATCCCACATCAGGTCACCCCACCTATACTTCTTGTCTGGCTACTGGCTAATCAGTGTTTTATTAAAACCAATTCAAGTGACAAATATTTACGGTGCACAAGAACATTATTCCATATCACTGAACCATGTTATGCAATGTTTCATTGTTTGCCATTGCAAGCTCATTTAAACTTAAAATGTTGTTGAGGTTGGAGTGTTGGTATTACAGATAAAGAAAGCACTAGCTGCATGTACTGAGGACTTTGATTTTGTTCTCAACACCAACCTTGGGTAGCATACTGTAGCTCTAGATCCAAGCGTTCCTTACCCTCTTCTGGACAGTCTTGGCATCAGGCACTAGGCAGTTGTTAGCCTACACTGTGGGTGCTGGGAATGGAACTTGGATCCTCTGTGTGAGCAACATGCATTATTAATCACCAAATTGTCTCTCCAGTTGAATTTATGGTTATAGTTTAAGTGTTTAAAGTATGATACAAAAAATCTGCAGTGTTTACTCCTTCTACATGAAGGTATTATACTGCTGAGATTGAATACAATATTATAAAGCTCCTTGAAATTTCTGGTCCTGTGACTAGACCAGTTAGTCTATGAATAACCAAAATGAAAATAATCTGCATAAGTTGCATTTACATATATTAGGTTTTCACATAAATATTGAATTTTAGCATGGTTATTCAAGCAAAGGCCTATGTTTAGTCCATCTTGTAAACATTTTTTTGAAAACATGACATGACCTTGGTCTTAGAAATCAAGTACAGAGAGGGGCTGAAAGATGCTTCTGAGGATAGTCTAAGGCCATGTCCATAGTTTCAGAGTGTAGAGTTGGTGTTTTGTTTTGTTTTTCTAAAACCTTTTGAAGGCAACAGAAGACATACTAGCAAGGCTTCTTTTTTAATTCATTTAATGTGTCTCTTATTCCCATGCTTTCTTTTCTTAAAACCAGTGTTTTTACTCTGTCTTCCCTTCTCAGCCACAGGCTACCTCCTGCCTCAATTCTGGTCCTGGAGTTACAAAGCTTAGTAGGTGGTTTTGTTTCTCTGTCTTATTCTTCTATGTACAGTATTTTCTTTTTAAGTAGCCTACCACACATTGCCTAGAAAAAAATTTTACCCTGCTTTTTTTTTTTGTGGCAAAGATCAGTCAGTTGGGAATGTCATTCTGTTTAATCACTGACCAAAAGAAACACACACATTTTCGTTTTATTCCAGTTCAAATAACTGATCTGCAAAGAAAATTCTAATTTGGCTAAGTCTCTCAGATCTGCTAAACAGAGCAAGAAATTTTCAGGACAAATGCCATACATGTGACCATGAATAGAAAGCAGTCTGCTTGTATCCCACACAGAAACACTTTCAGACAACTTGACTATATACAAACATCTAGAAATGTGGACAGAACCGATAAAGTCTGCTTGTCTGTTTAATCACATTTACACACCAGAAAGTCTGACTTGAGGAAGTGTGTGCAAATGTGCATATGCACACAACTCATTTCCACTTCTCTGCAAAGAAAAAATTCCACCAAGCCATAGAAAGTGCCAGACTCCACACCAGGAGCTGCACTTGTTAACAAGACCCCTAGAGGGCTCGTGTGCAGAGTCAGGAAAGCTTCAGGGCGTTCCATCTCTGTCTACAAGGAGATTAAAACAGAGCACTATCTTAACTTAAGCAGAATGCTTGTGTTACCAGTTCTAGCTCAGATCACATGTACCCCCATTTGAACTTTTAAAAGCACTTTCCATTTGTCCTAGAACACATTCATAGCCAGATCAGGTGACATAGACCAGAATCCCAAATACTTAAAAGACTGAGACAGGCAAATAAGCTTTTCAAGTTCAGAGTCAGCCTTCAACAACTTAGTGTGACCCTATCCAAATGTTTTCTTTAAAAAAATAAGAAAGGAGGGCTGGAGATGTACCTAGTGGTAGAGGGCTTGCCATGCATATACAAAAACCTAACTTTAATCCCTAATACTATATTGGTTATGCCTTGTCTCACATAACAACTGATGAATATTGCTTTTAAAATATGAATTTCAGTTAACAACTTGTGGTCCTTGGTTTTTACATACAAATCAAGAGCAGCATGAAAAGTCCAGTGTGAAATCCAGCTAGAAGTTTATGCCTCCAAGGGCTACAAGGAACCTTAATTTGTACCAATCTTCTCTTCATGATTAAACCTTTTCAACCAGGTGAGCTCCATGATGAACTAGAATTATTTGAACAGGTTTCATGGTAACATGTTCTAGGGTCTAGAGAGATGGGTCTAGAGTACTGGCCCCTCTTCCTGCAGATCCAGATTCGATTACTAGCACCCAGGTGATACCTCACAGCCATCTCTAACTCCAGTTTCAGTGGATCTGAGGTCCTCTACTGGCTCTGTAGGTGCCAGTAATGCATATAGTACACAGACATACATTTAGGAAAAATATCTGTATGTATAAAACTTTAAACAGATAATATGTGCCTTACAAAGAGTATTTTGTTGTCACAAAAATCAAATCATTGAGAGACTAGTCAATGGTGCAAAAAAAAAAATATTTAAGACAAAGAATGGAAGAGCCTTGAGGTTCATAGAAGCCTGTCTTATAACTGGGAACTGGTGGTTGTTATTGGCTGTGTTTTGACCTAAATGCTAGTAGCAGAACACCTCATCTCTTGCTCTATCTGCAGATATAGTATGTCCTAATGGGCATTTAAGACTACTTTTCAGGATCTTGGTTGTAAATATACAACATTTGCATATGCAAGCCTGTACAAAATATAGGTCTAATCATCTATGACATGTCAGCACCGTATGTGCATGTGTGTGTGCAGATGTTGGGGACACACAAACCAAGCACAGCATGGAAAGAAGCAGTGTTAAGTACAGGTGCCTGCAGAATCCAGCCTGACATTAATTTCAACTAGACAGCAAAGGTTTCAGGTGACTCCAGCTCTCCTTGAATTTAGATGGCTTCCCCCCCCTTGTAATTCATTGGGACTTATCAGGCTTCACAGTGTGACTCCAGCTTGCCTCTTTGTTTCCATTGTTTTTCTCAATCTTGCTGGCTAAATAATGTAGCAGGGCTAATAAATTCAAATAAAACTTCTGATTGGTTTGGCAGCAGCTTAACAATCCAGGATAATTTACTGATCTCTGAGACTTCATGTGAGTCCATAATGTTTAGACTAGAAATAATAAAATGCATTCAATTGATTAAGCTGTTTGTAGATGTCTGAGAATTAACATATTGTATAATTGCAAATATTTTATAATTACCAAGTAGGGCTGATAAAAGGGTTTCATGCTAGCGACTGCTGGACGGATAACCTTGATGAAGAGAGAATGCCAATGAAAAGTGAACTCCCTGTGGACTGCATACAGAGTGAGCTGGGACCCACAGCCTGCCTTCTGTTGCTAGCTATTCTTAATGTTGCCAGGATCCCCAAAAGGTCTGCTCTGGGAAGAATGGGTTCAGGAAACCTCATTGCTGTGTAGCTCTCTCTCAGGGGAGGGAGGATATGTTCTTGGCCATGCAAAGTGTAGATTTTCTTGATTGTCTACTGAAAGATGAAATCTGTTGATCAAAATCTGTGGAAGCAAAGGGTGGCTCTAGTGCTTTTTAGTGAGGTCACTTTGCTTTCATTCATTTTAAAATGATTTCTCAGATTTCCTTATTTGTTTGTAGACTTCAGTTGCCAACATGTCTACTTTCTAAGAATCTCCAGTATAATGTGGACTAAAAATAATCAGAAATGTCCTTGTCTTATTTCTAGTCTTTTGGGGAAAGTCATCCAGGTTCACCATTAGACATGATATTATTACATCTGTGCTGGCTTTTGTGGACAAGTGTTATCAGGTGGAGCACATCTCCTGGGATTCCAAGCATTGCTTGGTCTTAAAAGTTTATTTTTTAAGTGCAGGGGGCGTGGGGAGGTGGGTATGTGTCTTAGAGTTCAGGTGACTACAGAAGCCTGAAGGGAGCAGCAGACAGCCTGGAGCCGCAGTCGCAGAGTTGTGGGGAATGGGACCAGAACTCTGGTTCTCCTCAAGAGCTACTCAGATGTGAGCTCTTAACCACCTCTCCAGCCCTGCTTTGTCTGATTTTAGTAGCAAGCTATTGCAGACCTCCTAGGATGAACTGAGGACTTCCATTCTGTATTTAGAGGAACTTAGATAAAAACTGACCTAGGTTTTTAATATTTAGAAGGATTCACCAGGCTTGTGGAAGGTTTTAATGACAAGAAATTTTTTTTTCTTGTTATTGTTCTGGGTTAAAGTGAAGTTAAAGATTGTATAACCTTAATTACATCAGCTTCTCCTTCATTTTCCAAGAGCATTGCCCCAGGTAACTCCAGGGATGTCATTCCTTTGTTCAGTGGCTGGTTCCTTACTGGGGTGAATACAGACCCTTTCCATTGCTAGGCAGCCTTGTGCACATCTCTTTTTTTTTTTTTTTGCTTGTCACTTCTTAGTCTCTTCTTTGTCTTTAAGCTGCTGTTGTCTGAAAGCCTGTGGCCAGAGGACTAGAAGAATGAGACAATTAAGATGTGTAAGGAATTTCCCATTCCTTGATGAGATTCAGCAAATGGAGTTTAGGAACAGAAAACCACCTAGATTTACACCCTAGCTTAGACTTTGACTAGCCCTGTATGCAAAGACGGGGAACAGTCTATTGTGGATTCTAATCCAGATTAAAGCATAACTCTATTAATGGAAATTTTTAGCAGGAAAACAGATGCTGCGAGGAGATAAATGCTAAGGACATAGGCAGAAGGGGACGCCTCCTGAGTTTTAAATGTCTGAATATTTAGACAGACTCTGCATACTAAATCTTCACTTCCAATGCATACAAGACATGAGAAACTTATTGTAGTAAAATATGCAAGCTGGAATTGGGGATGGAGCGACCTGCATTTATTTCGGAATACACGTTTGCTAGACAGAAGAGATGGAGCACATGTGTTCATCCATTCTGAACTCATTAACAAAGCAGAAACATTAGCAAAATATGTCTTTTCCTGGTTTCTGGAATGGAAGAGGGAACAATTAAGCTGTAAGGCACTCCAGGGTGGGTATTATGACCTAATAATGACATGCCCTGGTAGTTTTGACTGAGTGCCATTAACTGCCAAGGCATATCATTGCTTGTCTGTAATACGCACCCTGGAGTGTCTTGTGGGGAAGATATAAATGTTAATTCCTAAAGAAACTCATTCAGCAAAGGAAGACACCATTGCTCTGAGAAGGAGAATGTGTCAAAATCTCCATGATGAGTTCAGTTTGGTGAGGTAGACTAGGCTGAACTATTTCAGTGTTTCCCTAGAAATAAAAGACAGCTCAGTAAAATTAGGAAGAAATAGGGATGCAGATGTGTATTGAGGCTTTGCAGATCCCTAGGTTCTTTCCTGGTGTTTTTATTGTTCAAAAATCTGGGTTCTTGCCTTCCCTCTTTTCAACAAAGGTTGATAATTTAGTCAACTTATACTACATTGCATTTAGAAAACAAAATGATATCAAATGCTTTCAAGGTCTTTATCATCAATTCTGAGATGCTTAGGAAACAGCAGGATTCAGTAAGAGGTAAATAATCTTTATATAAATGGTTAATTTAAATGGTTTGGGGTGTGTGTGTGTGTGTGTGTGTGTGTGTGTGTATGTGTATGCTTGTGAGGCATACATGTGGTAGATTCTCATGTATCTATATGTTTGTACATGTGGAGACTAAAGATTGAATCTAGCCAGGATAATCATCCAGTATACAACACCTCCACACACATACACACTCTATTCCTTGAGGCAGGATCTCTCAATCAGTCCAGCTCAGGGCTCACCAGTGTGCCAAGTCTCCCTAACTTGTTTGCTCTGGGAGATTCTGTCTCTCCCAGTCTCCTTTCAAGAATGGAATCACAGTTTATACATCCTCCCACCCAGCATTCTGGGGATTCTGTGGTCTATCTGTACAGTGACCCACAAGCTTGTGTGGTCAGTGTTAGCCACTGAGTACTCTCCATAACACCCCTGAGAGATTTCAAAAACACAAATTATCAAGAAGATGAAGGTTTTATTTTTTTTGATATTTATTTATTTTTTTATTTTATGTGAATTGGTGTTTTGCCTGAATGTATAACTGTGTAAGGGTGTCAGATCTTGGAATCACAGACAGTTGTTAGCTGCCATGTGGATGTTGGGAATTGAACTCAGGTCCTCTGGAAGAACATGCTCTTAAACACTGAGCCATCTCTCCAGTCCGAAGGTTTTATTTTTAAGGGATAGTTTGATGCGAATAAAAATTAGGGATGTGAATTCTTCATTCAAGATATTCTTTGTAGTTGATACTCAATACCAGGGGTCTTTTTTAAAAATCTTTTTTAATTTTTACTGACTTTAAGTTTCCCTTCTTGATACATACTAAACAGTTTAAGACCACACAACCACTCTTTTACCGGGAGCCGTCAACATGGGCAGCGTTCGCACCAAGACTGTGAAGAAGGCGCCCGGGTCATCATCGAGAAGTACTACACGCGCCTGGGTAATGACTTCCACACCAACAAGCGCGTGTGCGAGGAGATCGCCATTATCCCCAGCAAGAAGCTCCGCCACAAGATCACCGGCTACGTCACACATCTGATGAAAAGGATTCAGAGAGGGCCTGTGAGAGGTATCTCTATCAAGTTGCAGGAGGAAGAGAGAGAAAGGAGAGATAATTACGTTCCTGAGGTCTCAGCTCTGGACCAGGAGATCATTGAGGTGGATCCAGACACCAAAGAAATGCTGAAGCTTCTGGACTTTGGCAGCCTCTCCAACCTGCAGGTCACTCAGCCTACAGTTGGGATGAATTTCAAAACACCACGTGGAGCCGTTTGAATCTGTTATGTCATATTTTCAATAAACCTGGAAATAAAAAAAAAACACAACCATTTCAAGAGTAAGGATGTGTGATACAGTGACACAAAAATGCCATTCCCTTTGGATACATCATGCTATTAGACAACGAAGGTGGATATATCTATTTCTTTTTTTTTTAACCTTTCATTTTATTTTTTGTCTTTTTTTTCTTCTTTATTTATTTTGTATTTATCAAAAAAAACAGTAAAATGAATTTAAAATGCTGAAAAGTTCACAATAACTATAAAGAAGATAAAAATCATAAGCATGACTTATCAAGGGTGATAAAACAAATAAGATTGCTACACATATATTTACTTTGTGTTCAGCTTTCCCTCTGAATTTTTTTTTCCATCCCTGTAGGATATATCTATTTTAACTCTGTGTCCCAATTTTGTTTTAACTAATATTGTAGTTTGAATGAGAACGCCCCCTCACACCATGGGCTTTGATATTTGAATACTTGGTCCCTAGTTGGTGGCCCTGTTTCGAGAGTTTTGGGAGGTACAGCCTTGCTGGAGGAAGGACGTCACTGTGAGCAGGCTTTGGGAGTCGAAAGCCTCACCTACTACTCATTTGCCCTTTCTGTTTCACACTAGCATTGAAGATGTGAGCTCTCAGCTGCCTATTCCTGCCTCCATGCTGCCGGCCACTTACTGCCCTGCCTCCCTGCCATGATGGACAGACTCTTATCTTTCTGTACCCATCAGCCAAAAGAGACTCGTTCCTAAGTCACTTCTTTTCATGGTGTTTTACTATAGCAACAAAAAAGTAACTAAGAGGAATTTATGTAAGGTTTTTTTTTTTTTCACTCTGAAGGCATTGTCTCATTTTGATGACACATCATCCTCTCAAGTTTAGAAGATGTTAATGAGCATCTAAACACGTGGAAAGAGGTTGCAGAGCAATTTTTTCTATTCTTTGAAGGCCTTTTCATTTCCTTCCCTGAGTGGACTGTGCACACAGCAAGAAGGAAAAATAAGTATGTATCTGTATATCAGTAGATAGATAGATACGTATGTAGGCGCATACATACATAAATATTTTGAGATAGATTCTCACTATGCAGCTCAAGCTAGTCTGAAATTTATTACATAGATTAGCCTTGAATTCATCTCTCTAGTTGAGTGCTGGAATTATAGGCATGTACCACCATGCCCAGGCAATTGGGATCTATAATGTACTATCAATGCCACCAGTTATGGCCCAATGAGAAGGTCTAACATTTATGCAGAAGCACAAAAAACAAAATATTGGATCTCTAACAGACAAATATGAGGAAACTGAATACATAAGTTGGTCATTGTTTGCAGTTAAGACTCCTGGTAACCCATGAGACAAGATGACAAAATTCACTAACATAAAACTACTTTGTCAATTCAGGAAATGTGTCAAAGCAATTCTTGTTTGTTTTTGTTTTTTTTCCTCCAGGGGTCAACTAACTTTTCCTATCTATGATCTAAGCCTCATTCTTATTCATGTGTTCTTCAGATTCTTGGCTTGAGGAAATAGTGTAGAGACATGGAAATGAATCCATGCAAACTCTGTATGTAAACAAACAAAAAATGAGACACCAAGGATAAGCAAAGCCAAACTCAACAGCAATGCATCCATGAACATTCCTTGTGTTCACCTCTGCCAACTGTATTCAGAAAACAGAGGAGAATGTCAGGGAATCCACTGAGCTTGATGGTGAGTAGCAGACTCAAGATGCTTAACCAGACAGTGGCTAAGGCTGAGAGCTTGGCAGGAGAGATGAGGAGCATGCATCCATAGAGAAGTATCTGTACACACAAGTGGAAAAGGGGCTGGCTGCTATCTTTTCTGTGCTGTCTGGGTACTTTTCTCTCCCTGGGACAAACAACGTAAACTAAGAAGCAGAAGGAGTTAGTCATTGCATTTTACAGAGGCAGGGGAGTACCCAGGATGAAAGAGGAAGAGCAGGGAAGGATGATGAGATAAAATTAATGTGTTCCTTCCTGTCGCTGTTTTTTTTCTATGAAAGCATATGTGCTTCGATGTGGCTTGGGAAACCATGAATAGAAAATGGCCCAGCTCTTGCTTTCCAGGGCTTTGCAGTAAATTGGAGATAAAAATCAGCATCATAAAAAAAATGACTTCAAAGTAACATTTGGTTAAGGGAACAGGTGGAGGAAGATGAAAATTGACTGGGGCTTTGATGCTCCCTGTGAAGAAGGAACGCATGATAGGACTAAAATCAGAGTTGAAGAAATGATCAGGATGTTTTCATAGGAAAGCCAGAGGTTTTCTGGCAGAGGGATGGCTGAAACATGACTGCCCTTGAAGGTCAAAAAGCAAGACATGACACAATAGACTTGCACAAAGGAAGAAGCAGTAGGGAAAGACACCGCTGGAAAAGGTGAAAATGAAAATGGAAACATACGACATTGTGACAGCGTACCTGTTTACAGCTCATGTGACAGCAACTCAGGAGGTCACCACCATGTCGGTATGATAGGGAAAGTTGCAGACATTCAACAGGGTAGTTTGTGTGCTGAGTGGTCTGAACCAGAGAAGCTGACAGAACTGTGTGCTGGGGTGGGGTGGGGGGAGCCTTCAGGAAGAAGTAGGCTGAGTCAATCAGACATGTGGCCAGGGATCATCCAACCTACTATTCTTAAAGTACAAGAAGTACAAAATTAAAAAAAAGAAAACCCAAAATCAAAATTCTGCTTGTACTTCTACACCCTTAACCCTGGCTTTGAGGCCATCAGGCTTCAGAGTTATCATATCCTCTCAAGCTCTTAGGCCCTCCTCTATGGAATGGGAATTTTACCATCTGCTGCCCTGTTTCCCAAGGTTCATAACCCAAATGGAAATACTCCACAGATTCTCTGTTCTCCAGGTTATAAACAGCCTGTATAGGACTTCTTAGCTTCCATAATTGCAAGAGCCAACTCCCATGATGCATTTCTTTCTTGAAATTTCACAACCTATCATCTATGAATCAATCTGTCTCTATTTTCTATAGCTTTTGCTTCTCTGGAGAAGCCTAACCAACACTTGTGAGTTATGATACTAAAATTATTCCATAATGGAAAACAAAACAGAAATTCAATTGCTAAGTCTATGACGAACCTTACAAAGATGTTTTTGAAAGCCTAATCTTTATTTGTATTTTGCTCTGTTCCTAGATAAGGTCACGCATGATCAATGGGGTGGCAGACGGGTTGAGTGAAGCCAGGAGATGGAATGAAGTATTGGTCGAACACTTTTTCTTAATGATGAAAATATACCTAAAATTTAATGACTTGTTTTTCTAGGCCATATAAAAATGTCTGTATCAAAGCATCCCTTTATTCAAATAATCACATTAAAGTATCAGGTTCCCAGCATCCAGCCCATGCAGGAGCTCTATCATTAAAGTTGATGAGGAAGCTTATGGCCAAAATAACAGCAACAGTGATTTAATCCTGAATCTCAGAGAGTCAACTGTGTTAATTTAAATCCCTCCTGTGTAGGAGAAAAAACTATATATAGGTCCATGGAGAGACGAGAAGCTGAGGCTCCGGGGGTCCAAATCAAAGCCTTTGCTTCTGAGCCCACAGTAGTTGTGAATTCAACAGCCACACAGCCAAGTGGGATCTGGGAGATGAGCATAGAGGATAGGCCTTAGTTCCATATAATAAAACTGCTCCCAAAGAAAGCTCAAATAGGAAAAAGGTAGCATAATAGGTGACATGTGAAAGAATATATTAGCATGTCTGTAAATGCAACTTTTAGAGTTTTAGGTATTTTAAAAAACTTTTAAAAATAAAGCTATAGTTTCTGCTACATAGTTTTTGTTTTCTAAAGTAGTATTAAGTTAAAAATTAAAAGGCAATATTGACCAAAACTAATATTCCTAGTTATAAAAGTTCGTAGTGAGTTAAAAGAATATTAAAGTCTTGAATAGTAAAGAAAGGTTTACTTACTATGTATGCGCCACCAACTATGCTGAGGTACCATAGTGCAGAAGCAACACTGAGATGGCCAATGGCCCTTTCAAATTTATACATTTAGCTAGTAAAATGCAATTTACATAAAAATATAGTGCTAAAATGATAACAAAATTATATTCACTAAAATATAAAAATTAATATGATACTAAAGCATGGTTTCATTTTGTTTTAGGCCAGTAAGTCTGAAATTAAGAAAAAAATATACTTGTTATAAATGGCAACAAAAATCTTCATCATAGTTTTTAAAAAAATAGTTTGTTAATATACTTCCCCAAAGTATAAAAATCTTTATACCTTTATTTGAGTAATTTTACTTCTGGAAAATTAACCAAAGATAATGAAAATAAAAACTAATATCTCTGGGACTATTAATTGCAACATTGTTTATAACAGCTAAAAAACAGAATAATAATGGCCATACACAGAAAAAGTATTTAAATGAATTACGGCACATATGTCACGTGTAAAGTTATACAACTATTAAAAATGAAAACTAGCTCAGCTAAGTGGTATTCATATAGTTTGAGAACTGTGCAAACATGGCCTGTCCTTTCAAACATTTTCATCACCCTACACAGGAACTGAATACCCACTGAGGGGTCAGTCTTACTCTCCTCCAGACCTCTAGCAATCACTAATGTTATTTTTGTCCTTACAATTTTACCTACTTTGGGTATTTCATATGAATAAAATTATGTAAAATATGCCTATGTATATATAGCTTTTCATACTTGTTATATTTTGGAGATTGTTCATGATATAGCATGTTGTTCATGATATAGCATCTATCAGTTTCCATTCCTTTTAATGATAAAATACTTATTTTATGTATATACCACATTGATTTTTTTGTATTAAAAATGAACTATTTCTATAACTGGATGTTTTATGTTCCATCTAGACTTCTCAGTCTGGACAAAGCTCCCTCCCCTACAGTCTTGCAGATGCTTATAAAATTATTATTTAGAAGCTTATATTAATTACAAACTGTACAGCCCATGGCACAGGCTCGTTACCAACTAGCTCTCATAACTTAACCCATTTTTTCTAATCTATTGTATTGCCACATGTTCCATAGATTTACTTGTATCTTGCTTTCTGGGTAGCAGTTCCCCCTGACTCCATCTTTCTTCTTTATTTCAGTGTAGATTTCCCACCTACCTATAAGCTGCCTTGCCATAGGCCAAAACAGCTTTGTTTTTAACAAATGGTTATAAAGCCTGGTCACAGTGAACAGAAAGACATCCACATCAATTTTCTAATGAAAATATTAGGATTATATAGCAAATGGGCTGATAATAAAAATAGGAATGTATAAAACAAACTATTTTTATGAAAAAGCATATGTAGATGGAGTATACAGAAGTTAAAGTAGTCATGTTAGGAAAATATGATTACATGGTTTGACCTCTTCTATGAAGATCAAGAGAAATTCAATATAAAAAAGAATGGGACAAGTCAGAAAGAAGAATTGTAGATATTGGTACATTTATTGTTTGGCCTAGTCATGGGATATGAGAAGAAAATAGAATGAAATAGTTTACGATGCTAAATAGACTCAAATTTTGGAGACCCTTTCTACTATGGGAAAGGACTTTGACATCTTTGTAGGAGCAATGAATCAGCCACATGATTCTGTAAATGAATGAATAAGCAGATGAAAGCTGTGAGCCAGAACTGTGTATTTGAACCACCCTGAAAGATGAACTGAAAAATCAGACTGGGGCTAGAGAGAGTGCTCTGAGGCTGAGAATGCTTGCAGCATTTGCGGAGGACCAGATTTAATTCTGTCACCCACATAACAGCTCACAATCTTCTGTGGCTCCACTTCTAGGAACTCTGGTGGCCTTCTCTGGCTTCAAGTGTGCATATGTCTCACAGATATACATGCAGGCATATACATAATTAATAAAACACAGAGATATAATATAATGAATTAATTCTTAAAATGATCAAAGGCAAAGAAAACAGGAGCCTGAGAGGTTAGATAGAAGTACCCAGCTCTCATTTAGATGGTTGTAATGAGGAGGTAGAAATGGTAGGTCAGTAACTAGGGTGAACCTGAGGTGGAATTTGACAAGACAGGTCTTAACTAGATGTAGGCTTTGGAATCTGAGCAGTAGGAACTTTGAGGGAAATACAGAAACTGGATCAAACACAACCCTATGCTATGAGTATGGTTGATATTTTTCAAAGATCCTCTGTGATTGATGGTTGGGTCTGTTGGTGCTATTGGGAGGTCGTAGAAACTTTGAGGAGTCTCTTGAAAGAATTGTTTTAAAAGCAAAATGTTATGCTTCTTTCTCTCTTCCACTTTTTGCTCCCTCCATTCAGTATGTACCCCTAGCCTCCTGACATCTGCTCCCACCATTATGCACATCATGAAGGTCTGTGTGCAGCCAAGGAATGGTACTGATTCTGAGCTCTGCAGTTTAGACTTCCAGCAACTAAAGCAAGTAAGTAAAACTTTCCTCATATAAAGTTGGCTTCTTCAAATATTTTATGCATGCACACAAAGCTGACTAACACAGAGTCACATGATTTTAGAATATATAATTTGAATATATTTTAGGCTCCCATTGGAATGTCAAAATTTGTGGTCAAAGATGTCCTGAGTTAAAAAAAAAAAATGGAATCCAGAAATCCAGAATACAGACTGTCCCTGGATCACATCAGACCCTTTCAAATTATGGGGCAGCTCTCGTCAGAAATGCAAGGTGAAATAGGTACTGCCAGGTCTCCTATTTTCTCTTGGATAGGATTTGCAGAAACTTTACTTCTCTCAGACTTATTTACTCTGACTATTTGAGAAAGAGACTGTGTATACAATCACACATGTGCAGAAGACATTAAAATATGGTCCTTGCTCTCATTTTAACAGGAAGGGAGGAAATAAGGCCAGAAGAAACCTTATTAGTCACAATAAGGTTTCCTGGCTCCAGGTTCTTTCTCCACCATACCACCAAACACACTTCAAACTTCTGTCTCTGAAGCATGAAATAAACACAGGAACTTGAGAAATATTTCCTTTTATTTTTCCTTTTTGTATTAACAAACACTACCTCACAGTTCCTCATAAAATGTTAATTACTCTTCCATCCTGACATCCTGCTTTTCAGTTTAAATGATTACCTTGAAACATAAGATTTTTCAACAATAAAAATTCCTTTCTTCAATATACCTTCAATTTTTTATTTCTTATAAATATTCAATGGAATATTTCCATTTGTGGTGTGTGTTTGCTAATTTACTGGAAGTTGATTCTATTCCCCGGAAATGTCACTTGGGTAGCCCTGCTGGGCTAAAATGAAAAGTCCTATTACTAATTTTTAAACCCTTAGTTCTGCATAGATTCAACAGCTGTTTACTTTCTTGTGAATATTTGAGAATAACAGCTGTTTCAGATATATTCAGAGATGTTTCTTCCTTTGAAAATTGATTCTTTTAAGGTATGATTCATATGTATAAAAGGTAAAGAATTTAATTGTGGTGAAATAATAACCTACACTTTGTATTTCATTGGTAGCTTTGTACAGCCATCTTTGATAAGATATAATTATCACAAGTTGGTGATTACAAACCCTACATAAGCATTTACTACCGTATTTGGCTACATAAGGATTTAACCAGAGGAGTTTTGGTAAAAACTTGTTTGAGAACAATAATGTCTTTATTCACTTCAGCTATAGTGACATTCAAATAGGAACTAGGAAAACATTATTTTTGTTAAAAACAAAAAGAGCCTTACCTTGCTATGAAATAATGTTCTTATACACTATATAGATTTATCACTTATTGGTTTAATAAAACACTGATTGGTCAGTAGCTAGGTAGGAATTGGAGGCAGGGCAACCAGACTAGGAGAATTAGGGGAAGCAGAAAGTCAGAGAAACAGCCACCAGCCAGACACAGAGATTAGTACTTTCTCAGAAAAAGAATGAAGATAGTTATTCCTATTCCATATATTATCTTAGAATTATATGTGGCAAGGGTCAGAAATTCTTGGGGTACACCCCAAGCATAAGTTAGTTGTTACAAATATTCTAGATAATTCTCTTGGGAATTCAGGATCAAGAGAACGAGACACATAGATTTCACCTTCTTATTTTTCAGTTAGCTTAGAGAGATTTCTTAGTGATACTGTGTCATGTTAAATATTCACATTTACTGCCCACTTTATACATTCAGGAAAGTAGAATATGGTGGGTGGATGAAGAGGAAGCTATGTCCTTATTCTGCTTAGGTGATTCATGGCTGTTATTCACTCCTGTGTAATCTGTGGTCACAATCAAATGCTTCTGCCTTCACAGTGCAGCCATGTCCTATTCTCTCTCACAGTTGCTGTAGCAACAGTTAATCACCACATCGTTTTCAGGAATGCCACTGTGACATAGAGATAGGGTTCTGCTGTAGGTATGCAGATGCTCAGTCTGGGTGAATGAGAATGTCCGCAACTTCTTCCATTTTCTCAAACTCTATGCTTGTCTGTGCTGTTTCTTTCTGCCTGGCTCTTTTTATTAAGGAAATAAGACTGCTTTCTGTGAGATAAACACAGCCTGGATGGAATCCTAGATATTCATCTTAGAGAGCAGGATAAACCACTAAGCTGAAACTCAATTCAAATACCATCAAATTTCTGCTGCCTGGCATGTTCCTACTGTGGGAACAGATGCACATAGGATTTTATGTGATCATTGTTAATGATGATAGTCCCTTTATCATTCTGAAAACTACCATTTAGTATTTTCCTTCAAAAGGCTCTTTCTCGGTGACCATTTTGCCAGCCTCCACTTTAGGTGACATGTGCCTGGCATTTAGAAATGGTAGGGAGGCAGCACAAATCAAGTTCAAATAAAATGAAATGAGCAGCTCATAGAAGACAGAGCAGGAGGACTATATGGGTTAGGGAAGGCTTCTCTAGAGAACTATCTATGGGCGACTGTGTTTGTACCTCAGAGTTAAGCTCAGAGTATCATGGCTGGCAATCCTCACCATCATAACAGACTACAGACTGAAAGATATCTTTAGGAGGCCATGGACATGCTGTCTCTGTAGGGTCAAACATCTTACCAGCCCAATAGAATTTGTTTTCGCCAAACCACCGGTCCAAGTATGTATTCTTAATGGATGAGGACATTGAGACTTAGCCTTGATGAGCTGCTGAGCCTTCATTTCAGCTCCAGGCTATGTGAAGAGCTAACTCAAGCTCTTCATCACTGCCTTGGGCATGCCAGTGCACTTATCTTGCATCCTCTGGAATTTTATTACAGATTTCTTTGTGGGATAAACACATGATGAATTACAATATTTGAGACCTGCTGAAGCATTCATTACCCAGCTTTAAAAGAAGCTCTCAGGAAGTGTATTCCATCTCGTTTTTTGTAGCAGGCTCCCAGACACTGAGTTCAGATGGGTCTGGCTCATTACCAACAGCACTCCATTATGACTGGACACTCAGGTTTCCTGTGGCCAGCACTGAGAAATAAGGTTATAATGGACTCTCTTAAGAGAATGTTGGAAATTTGTTATCTGTAGATATCATATGTCACAGAAGTCAGCATCTTTATTTGAAATCAAAGCACTAGATATAGGACCAATGAGTGGCATTTATGGTGCCTGGGACTCTACGCTTGCCATCTCATTGAGGTGTATTAGAAAGTATGGGTAAGCTTGTGCTTTTGCTTTCCTCGTTCTTTTTAAAAAATAATTTATTCAATTTTATGTCATTTGCTTTGGTATTTTGCCTGCATGTATGTCTATGTAAGGGTGCCAGATGTGGGATTATTTAGAAAATTCTGGAAAGTAAACTCTCTCAGGGCAGGGAGCATGTCTCATTGAGCAGTGAGTGTTAAATCTTGGGCAGATCCTGACATACTCAAGAAACACCAAGAGAAGGAATAGGTGCTCATAGATTCAAAAGCAAGATTTAAATGTAAAAGAATATCATGTTTCTGTATTAGCTGTTTTTCTTGAAGTGACAAAATACCTCATAAGAAACAGTTTAAGGGAAAAAAAAGCTTATTGTCTGATTATTTCAGGAGACGCAGTCCAGCATGTCAAGAGAGGCTTGGTAGCAGAAGTGGAAGTCCAGTGAGAAACGCGTGGAAGCAGGAACGGAAGTCCACCTGGCCACATCGTACCCTCAACCATGAATCAGAAAGTAATGAATGCTGTTTCTTGGATTGCTTTCTCCTCCTTACTCAGTCCAGGCTCTTAGCCCATAGAACAGGGCCATGACAGACAATGGCAATTTTTCTCACTTCAGTGAACCTAATATAGATAATTCCTCATTCACATGCCCAGAGTCTTGTCTCCTGAGTGATTGTAGATCCTGCCAAACTGATGGCCAATATTAACCATTATATCCAGGGTAACAGAATACTTCTGGAAAGTACAAAAATAGTTTAAAAGTGTTTTTGAGGGGGGAAAAATGGAATATCATTGACGGAAACACATTGTCTTTAATTAAATTAGTTTTAAAAGGATGTCATTTGTTGTAGATGTGTACCTGTTGGCTAAGTAGTCTTTGAGTAGCAATTGTTTAATTCAGCCTCTTTAAAAACATTTATCTAACTTATGTAAATTAGGCAAGAAAGGGGATTTCTTTTGAATGTGTTTTTTAAGTCTGATAGGTTTCAAAATATACAACAAAATATAAGAAACAGGCTATCAGACCATCAAATGTCTTACACACTAGATTTAACAGAAACTTTCTTTGCTTCAAAATGGTTTTGTTTAATAAAAATTGTTTTATTTTGAAAATACAGATTTTATTGTTTTTAATTATGGATGTCTCTGTGTGTTCATGTTTGTGAGTTCAGGGCTTATGCAGGCTAGGAGAGGGTATAGGATCTCCTGAAGCTGGAGGCAATCGTGAGCTACTCAGTGGGTACAGGGAGCTGAACTCAAGGCCTTTGCAAAAGTAGTACATTTTTAAAGTTATTTGAGTCTTCTCTTCCAGCCTCAAAGTAAGTATTTTATGCAGCTAAAGCTCCTCCAAGGCTTTTGGCACTTTTCTCAGGGGTATACAGAGCTTTGAAGCTGGAAAGTACATTTTAAAAAATATATTTGGTACTTTGCTTTCTGAATAGGCTGCAAACCTACCATTCTACAACAAAACTGTCACAGTTAACATTTTCTTTCCATCTCACTTTGTAAATTGTCTAACTCTTTATGAATAGTATATTTGCTCACTTAATTTTAGCATCTTCACAAATATAAAAATATGCTGTGGTAGAAGCTTCTATTATTTGCTTATGGCTGCATCCATGCTTTCTAAGGCAGAGTTGCATGATCCAAAACACATGTATATTTAACTTTATAGGAGGCATCTTTGATCTATATTCTTCCTGTTGGTTTTTAGAAATGGTGCTTTCCACTTAATATACTCTAGATACTGTGGTGAATTTTTTAATTGAACAACTTGATTTAATAATTATCATTCTTTGTGAATGGTAGACTCTAAAATGCTCTTATCCCAGTACCTTTCCCCTTTTAAATGCCATCATGAAGGTATTTCAATCTCTACTGCCTTTCAGTCCCCCAAAGTAACCACTATTATTATTGCTATGGTCTTACTCACTAGATATTTGTTTGTATTTGATATATGGTACATCAACTTTCTGAGATTAATATTTTCCTTCCATTATTTGTCTTCTATTTCTTTCACTTTTGATGAAAGTGAGGTATTTGAATCTCTTGCTTTTGTCTGAAAAACTTCATATTTTAATAATTTCATGAAACATAACATCTAGGGGCTAGAGAGATGATTCAGTGGTTAAGAATACATACAGCTACCCAGATGAACCCACTTTGAGCCTAGACCACACATGGGATTGCTTCTACTTCTCCCTGGGGATCTGACCAGTGCCCTCTCTTGGCAATACATTTATGTGCACATTTCCACTCAGCACACCTATGCCCATAATTTAAAAATAAGGCAAAACCTCTTAAAAATAATAATTTTTATAATTTTATATAGTATACAAATTTTCATAAACCTCAAATTCTTTTGTTATAGTAGACCAAATCTGTTTTATAATATTCATATTTTATTAAGATTCTGTGTTGTCTTAAGCAAAAGAAAACACAAGTCTATTAAAAATTAAAGCTTTCAATGCAGTGATAAAGATATTACATGGTGCAATTTCTATACAATTTGGATTTTGGTTTTTTTTTCAAATCTATTAGTAATGTTTATTTCTTTAAATTTTATATTTTCATATTTAAAATATATTTCTTCTTTAGATATTTTCAAACTAAAAAGGTGGATATTGGTATTTTAAAACTACTTTTTAAATATTTATTTTTGTTCCTTGTATTTGGGTGTTTTTCCTGTCTGTGTGTTTGTGTACTATACGCTTGCTTAGTGTCTACAGAGACCTGAAAGAAAGACTCAGATCCTTTGGAACTGCAACATTTAAATAATCACTCAATTAAAATAATATAGTTATTTCTTTAATAAGAAATGTTAGTTGTACATCTTTCTTTGAGAGCCCAGTAGAATCTTGTTGTGAATCCATCTGGGTCTAATTTTATTTTTATTTATTTACTTGGTTTTCCAAAACAGAGTTTCTCTGTGTAATAGCTCTGGTTGTCCCAGAGCTCGCTCTAAAGACCAGGCTGGCCTCAAGCTCATAGAGTTTCACATGCCTCTGCTTTCCAAGTGCTGCCCAACTGGGAGGTTCTTTGAATTGATAAAAATGAATTATTACTAAGTATTATGAAGGGAGAATTGGACTGTGATTGACTATATGCAGAAAGACAAATCAAGGACTGCTAAGTTTTATGACTTGGAGAACAGTGAAATATCAGAAGTATAGAATTTGTGCAGATCGCCTAACACCTGGGCTCTAAGGGGCAAGTAACCTATGACTTCTCCCTTATCTAATACTACATCATGGTGGCTAAAAAAAGAAACCAAAACCAAATATGAACTCAAATTTTGAGCTTATAAATTTCAGCAAAAATGCATTACGTCTATGAGCCTTACCATTCTAGAACCTAGAAATTAATCTATGCGGAAACATCCCAACATTGCTGTTGTGGGATATTTTGATCACACTCTGACACTCCCAAGACTGACATTAAAGTTTATCTTGAAGCAGAGAGCAGAGCTGGATACTAGCTGACCAGAATCAGCCATAGAGGTTTTGGAGGACCCAGGACATACGGAAAAACACAGGAAATAGGAGGGAAGGGTTAAAAACATTTGCAGTTGGTTTGGATTGAGGAAGGAAAGAGTGAGGAGGTCACTAGTCACTTCTCCGATCAGGTTTTGACCTCTTATCTGTCTCCTGAGTTTTTAAATTAATAATAGAATTAATTTAAGTAATCATTATACATTACTAATAATCTACCCATGCAACAGTTAAATTTAATTAATTATAATATGCTCATGTAACAGTTTAAAGTCTCCCTTTGTTATCTCCTTTCTTCATTTTTTTCCCCCTAAATGTTTCCAAAGCAAACTTTTTAGCGAAGCCACATAGGGTTTTATTTCTAACAAGTATAATTAACTGGCTGTAGAGGCTTGACATGTTATGTGATGGTATTATTTGGCTCAATGGGAAATAATCCCATTCCTGATTAGTGATGCCCAGTAAAGCCTCCAGAGGGAGAACAGTCAGGAAATGCACTAACCATGCTGGATGGCATCCTATGCCCTCCAGCCAGCTGTAGTTCCCGATTGCTTTTATTAATACATTACACTTTAAAAGCATGGCCTAAAAATTGTCTTGTACTCACAGAATCCCCAAGTGAAAGGCAACACAGACACAATACAAAATGCCTTGGAAGGACATTGTTACTACTTCATTTCCTAATGGAATCTAAGGACCCAGACATCTTAAAAGATAGTGTGTTTTATATGTTGCCTTTTTCTTTGGGAAGATAAAAAGGGATCATAGCAAACAAAAACAAAAAAAAAAAACCAAAAAAAACAAAAAAAAACAAAACCAAAAGCAAAACACATAAACATTGCAGCACACAAACATTGTCCAATCTGTCAGGTCATTTTCTTTGATCATCGATAGTAAAAGCTTTGACACAGAGTCTTAACTGTGACCCTAAATTACTCTTTCATTTGTGTCTAGCCTCCTGGGCTTGACCTGATTCAAGGAGAAATGCTGTCACAATTAAAGGTGGTCCAGCTTCCTTCCGAAGCCAAGGAGGCTGGTATTGATTGAAGACAACCCCAGGCTGAGGCCCTTAGAGGAGAGCTGTGGAGGCAGGAAGGTGCACAAGGACATGGGCGTGCATGCATGTGTGAAATGAAAGGCCATCTGAGAGTTCTCTAGAAAGCTACCACAGAAACTAAAACTGGCTTTCTATTGTTGTCTACATACACCAGATGTAGTTGAGGAGAAAGTGCTAGAAACTGGACTTTCTATCTCAGCTTTTCCAATTCTGATGAATTCCGTAGTGGTTTCTAAATAAAAAGTTATTCACTACTTTCAAAACATGCTCACACCCAGTGTCTCTTATTCCTTTAAATGGTTTATTTTATGTGTCCAAATATGGTAGAAGAAAATAAAGGCCCTCAAAGTAGAAGACCAGTTTGCAATGAACTTTGGCAGCCGGACTTTTCTGGTATAGGGTGGAGAACCCCCACCTCTATACTCAGCTTATGCTACAAAAATAAAACACACCAAAACACAATGCTGCATACCTCAACTATTGTTCTTTCTCTAGTTTTTAAGCAATTGCAACATCTAAAACCAAATACAACCTCCAATGTAAACTGTTTTGCTCATTTTTATTTATTTATTTTTTTTTAAAATTAAGCCCTGATCTCAAAGCAAGGTCCTGCAGACACAACATTTTCCTGTTTGGAATTTGAAGAACAAAGTAAGGCCCTTTCCAGCCAAGACACTTAGAAAATTGTGTCTGCTTTTCTACACTTTAATGGGACTTACAAAATTTCCTGGAGGAGGCTGGAGAAAGGGCTCAGTGGTTAGGTGTTCTGCTTTTGTACAGAACACAAGTTCGAATCCTCACACTCACACCATCAAGCTATTTACAACCACCTGTAACTCTAACTCTACGGGGTCTAATGCTGCAGACCTTTGTTCACTGATACTCACATGCACATCCCTGCAAACTGACACACATGTACACACATAGCTTTAAAAAAAGCCTATGAGTGTTAAGGAGATACTATTCTACTTATTTCAAAATTTATTTGACCTTTTGTTATTTCCACAAACTTGAGAATTTTAAATTCTGTTTAGGACCAAAAAAAAAAATGTAGCCTATTTTATAAAGGCAGAAAATACTGGAAGTTATCATGAGAGATCTTTCGTCGTCGTCTTCTCTGTGAGCAGTATGTGTTTTTATTCTGGTAACACATTGCCAGGAGTTGGTAAAGTGAATTGTGTACATAAAATAATAATTTAGAGTTTAAACATGTAAAAATAAATTAGGAATGTTCAACACAATAAACACAGGTTGGACATGTTTGACTCAGAACTTTGAAATGCTCCCATATTTGGGAGAGTTACTACTTTAGCACATACCATAAGCAGAAAACTTCACACCCGGCCTCATGTGAAAGGTTACTGTCAGAGAACAGATACACTAAGAATGTGTGAAATTACCTTCAGGTAATGTGAAAAAAAATGTTCATCTGAAATATTTTAAACATGTAAATTCCATATTTAGATTTGTATTCCATTCCTCACTATATCTCAGTGAGTACAGGGAAATATTTCAAAATTTGAAAACTAAAATTCACAGTAACTTTTTGTTTTAAGCTTCTGAAATAAGGGAGACTCATTGTATTTATAAGCACATGTATTAAATGCAAAATTTAAGTCATTGTGCATTTATAATCACAAGAATAAAATATAAAATTATAAAAAAATGTACGAACCTTTTTAACCCACCAATGACAACTTGAATCTTACTAGTGGTGATATTGAGATACTATGTCTCTGACACCATCAGATGGGCTTGCTTTGCAGTGTGCTTAGGACCATTTGCTTCTCTGTATTGGTGACATTGTGTTTATTATCACCACGCTTCTATTATTGTGCCTGAATGGTTGGGAGATTCACTAGTTTCCCAAAACCACAGCCAATAGTGGTAGTATTCTTTTCATGTGAACATTGTATGTTATTTCTTCTCCTTAGCTGATTACATTAAACTTACAAGGTTTGGAATATATCATGTTACTGGATTCAGGACCCCATAAGAGAGGCCTTATAGGAACTCACAACAGCTGTGAAAATATGACCATCTGATAGTCTTTCACAGCTCATCTGTGGACTTTCTCATTGTGGCATTGGTCATATTCAATGGGAACAGACCTGCGGTGGCTTAGACATACTCTGTGGAATTCAAAACTAGTCAGTAAGAGTATGCCACATTGTGTGGGCACGTAGGTATTCTCATTGTTATATTAGGTGGTTAGGGGAAAGATCCACCCAAGGTTAAGACTCATCACTTATGTTAACATATATTGGAACATATTGTTCTCAATATTTACATAATGGACTTCTCAAGATCAAAGCTTAACATGGGTGGCAAAAGCCTTGTGGTGATGCCAGAGCTGAATACACCACTGATTATTTGAGATCGGAGGAATATTGCCCTTCAATAGTGCCTCAGACCTTGAGATGAATCTCACAATTTTCTCCCTTCCTCTGCCCTTAAATTTTTTTCTTCTTTAATTATTTTGTATTTATCAAGAAAAACAGTAAAATGAATTTAAAATGCTGAAAAGTTAACAATAACTATAAAGAAGATAAAAATCGTAAGCATGACTTATCAAGGGTGATAATGCAAATAAGATTGCTACACATATATTTACTTTGTGTTCAGCTTTCCCTCTGAATTTTTTTTCCATCCCTGTATATCCTTATTCAAGGTCCCTTCCCCCTCCCACCACATCAGGTCATTTTTTCTTCTCCACAACTCCCCATCCCCTCCCTAGGCAGGCTGCAGTTAGTCCTATGGTCCCACTGACCCAATAATGCTTGGATCAGTCTCCACTCCTGGCAAATCCAATTTTGTCCCCCCTCCCTCAAGAGTGAGTCAGGTGTTCCTATAGTTGGAGTGGGATCCGAAGGGTCAGTTCAGGGTGTTTCTGATCCCAAGCAGTTCAGTGGTTGTGGTTTGCAGCTTGGGCATGCTTGGCTTTTTTTTCTTGTTTGTTTGTTTAGAGACCACTAATGAATGAATATATCCCCTGCTTATCTTTCTGAGTTTGTGATACCTCGCTCAGGAGGATATTCTCCAAATCCATCCATTTGCCTGCGAATTTTAGGATATCATTTTTTCTTACTGCTGAGTAGTATTCCATTGTGTAGATGTACCACAGTTTGTTAATCCATTCTTGAGTTGAGGGGCATCTAGGTTGTTTCCAGGTTCTTGCTATTACAAATAATGCTGCTATGAACATAGTTGAGCTAATACCTTTGGAGTGTGAATGTGCCTCTTTAGGGTATACACCCAGAAGTGGTATTGCTGGGTCCTTGGGGAGATTGATTCTCAATTTCCTGAGAAACCACCATATTGCATTCCAAATTGGCTGAACAAGCTTACACTCCCACCAACAATGGAGCAGTGTTCCCCTTGATCCACATCCTCTCCAACATAGACTGTCATCTGTGCCTTTTATCTTAGCCAATCTAACAGGTGTTAGGTGGTATCTCAAAGTTGTTTTGATTTACATTTCTCTGATGGCTAAAGACGAAGAGCACTTTTTCAGGTGCCTTTCAACCATTCGTAGTTTCTCTGCTGAGAATTCCCTTTTTAGATCTGAACCCCATTTTTTGATTGGGTTATTCAAGGTTTTGGGCTCTAGATTCTTGAGCTCTTTATATATCTTAGAGATCAGTCCTCTATCACTTGTAGGGTTGGTGAAAATCTTTTCCCATTCTGTAGGCTGGTGTCTTGTCATATTGACAGTGTCCTTGGCTTTGCAGAAGCTTCCTAGCTACAGGAGATCCCACTTATTGATTGTTGGTCTTAGTGTCTGTACCGCTGGTGTTATATTTAGGAAGTGGTCGCCTGTGCCAATTCATAGAAGTGTATTTCCCACTTTCTTTTCTATCAAGTTCAAAGTGGCTGGGTTTAAGTTGAAGTCTTTGATCCACTTGGATTTGAGTTTTGTGCAAGGTGACAGGCTTGGATCTATTTGCATTTTTCTACTGCCCTTAATTTCTTTCCAAGACCAGTCCTTCATATCACAACCTTGCTTCCGCATGTATTTGCTTCTTTACCCACATTTATGATTTTCTGGTTAGTTCAGGAAACCCACAAATTCTAGAAAGTCCCACTGATCCCTAGTCCTGCAGATTCCCAATGTATACAGAGTTTCTTCTACCCAGATTAATTTCACAAGAAAAGCCAGACTCCCTCAGATGCATCAACAAATTCGAATAGAGGAAGTTTACATTTAAAAAGAATAAAAGAGATTTGGAAGATGTCAGAGAGGTGTTTGCCACACAAGCATAAGAATCTGAGATGAGATCCCCAGCATCCATGTAGAAACCCAGGACAGGCACTGAACATCTGTAATCTCAGTGTTGGGGAGGTGTCAGAGGCCTGAGTTGGATAACTCCAGGTTCAGTGAAAGGCCTTGTGTCAGCAAATGAATAAACAAGTAAGTAAATAAATGGAGAGCAATTGGAAGAACGGTAACATTAAATTTTAACCTCCACATGTGTGTGTGTATGCATGCACACACACACACAGAGATACACACATGAGAAATAGAGATACTTAGAATGCCTGCAATACTAACATGTTAGAGGGGGTAGGATTGCTATAAATTTTAGGTCAGTCTGGCATATATAGCAAAATAAGTCTGAAAAAAATAGCAACAAGAGAGAAGATAAAAAAGAGGAAAGGAAAGAGGGAAGGAAAGGGGAGGTAGGAGGGATAGAGGGAGGGAGGGAAGGAGGGAGAGGAAGAGGAAGGAAGGAAGGAAGGAAGGAAGGAAGGAAGGAAGGAAGGAAGGAAGGACAAATGAGCAGATGGACTGGCAGCAGAAATCACAGTGTGGTTCCTTTGTTGTTAGACTTGTGACCTCAGTGCTACTAATAAATGGAGGGTGTTCTATGTGATCAAGGGGAAGGCTGAGTTAGCCAAGGACAAGGTAGGAAACTGAATGCATAGTCATTGCCCTTCAGCATTTTTTGAAGTAGTATAAACAAGAACCACAAAGACCATTGAATTCATCCATGATATAGCCAGACATTTCACACACATAGAAGTGTAGCTTGCTCCATGTTTATTAAAGCCAAGTTTTTTTTTTGTCTCCAAAAGGATAAAAACAGAACAAAATGAGAACTTTAAAAACAGGCACACCTTAGTCATAAATTTTATTTAGTGAAAACTGCTTTAGATTATAAGTGGAACAAAATAGATTTTTAAAAAAAAAACTTATTTTCCTTGAGGACATATTGTCCCTACCTCTAGTGACATCTCTAACTTTACTGAGACTTGGCTCCAATGACAGACTTATCTCAGAACCAATTAAGTTCTAAAAATTTCCTCCATTTTGCCATTGAAATAATATTACAGATGATGTTAACAGCCAACATGAATGTACAACTTCATATCATTTAATAACAGAGTTTAAAAACTTCCAGCTTAGCCAAAGCTTTTTGGAATGCAATATTAAAGCTGAGGTTATTGCCTATAGTTCTCCATTCTCATCCATCAATTCATGCTTCATGCTTCTAGAGCTAATTCAATGGAACTGACGGTTCCATTGGGAATGTGTTGTATAAATACATGTTTGAAATGGGGTGTGGGAAAGGAACCTCAGAACCGAAAAGTTGAGTAAGTTACTCAAGGGTACAGTGCTAGTTACATAACTTAAGGATTCAGACCCAGTGAGGGAGGATCCACAGCCCCTGTTCTTAGTCACTCTGAATCTGGACTGCCTCTATAGGTATGAATTCACTGTACCCCTTGTTACATTTTTCATCTCTTCTCTAGTTCCTTACATACCACTAAGAGCACTTCAGAATCTTCTTATTAGGTCACATTCATAGAATTCACCCACCATTTCATTTACTGTATGCCCTCACCCAGTCCCCATTATTTATGTCCTAGTGTATAAAGTAATGCACATTTTCATGCTTTGATGCTTTCATGTTGAAACATCAAAGTCACAGAATTAAGGAAAGGATTACTAAGCACGGTGAGTTTTACTCATGTTCATTGTTCATGTTAGTGACTAGTCTTAGACAGCCTTGCTAATTTTGAATATGACTATATGTAACAGATATGAGAACTCGTAGGTGGATGGGCAGACAATTTATATATGTGGAGACAAGAGTGGGTGCTCTAGATTGGTGGCTGGTCACCAAAGAATTCTGAAACTCACTAGAAACTACCATAATCCAACGAACTAATATTTCTAGTGATTCTAAATTAAATGTCTTATGCTAAGAAAATGAAGCTATCCTGCACTTTTTTTTCTGCTTAAAGCAAGGAAAGAGAACCCAAATCATTATTGACTAATAATTTTTAGACTTAAAAGACCGCATAATAAATCATTCCAAAATCAATTTAAAGACATCTACAAAAGAACAGGTCACTGACATTGTTAAAAATAGGTCTAGACTGATCTAATCTTCTAGGACAGAATGACAGGGCCACTGGATTGAAGAGAAAAAGTGGAGACAATCTATCTTGAGCTCAATGAGGAATAGGTCCTAGTTCACATGGCATCCTCATTAATAATCCCGTCATGCTATCCTTCATCTGTGCTCTTCGCTACATTGAAAACAAGTGTCTTTTGGATCCTGTTGCTTTTCTCAGTGGTTCATCCCCAAATTCATGAATCCTGATAGTAAGTTCTAAGAGTCTTCCACACATGACCAGGCTGCATGCTCTACAGAAAAGGTCCTACTCTCCTTCACTTTTTTGTACAAGGACAATACTGCCATGCTCCAGGAGAGAAGTCACTAAGTTCTGAGTCTATTCCTGTCCATTTCATTTCTATAGCTCTGTTCCTACCTCTATACCCAACAACAGAAATGTAGGTTCTTGACCATCATGATTAAAAGTGGTAGCATCTGAAGGGAGTTAATTAATGTGGTTTGGGTGGGAGCACTCAGCAAATGAAATGGGAAATGTAGTGTTGAAGCTGGCTTCACCTCTTTCTCAGAAAACAGAGGTGCATAACAGCAGTCTTCAGAGACCCACTGATGAAAGAAACAAAGGGAAATCTTTCATATTCTAGTTTACTTAGCAAGGTCTGGTAATGACCAGGAGCTCCTTATCCTTCTCATTTTTGATATCTCTATTGAAAAACATCTTCTATTAAAATGTATGAGACTGAGCATAAACAAAATTATCTCTGCAGCCACTTTTGTCTTCAATGTGAAAAGTATCACCTCTCTCAGTCCACATAATCTAGTTACCATCCTTCACACACTTTCACTCTTCAAGGGTCTTGTACTCACTCCTAGAGACTTAGTTTGTCTTATTGGATACCAGAATCCTTATGCTGAGAATTAACAACATATCATGTTCCCAGCTGCATCTGTAACCATTAGGCTTATCTAAGCCTAAGTTGAAAGCAGAATAGTAATTGACACATTTAAAAATTATAATAGGGGAAAGGAGCTGGAGAGAAGGCAGAAAGCCTAAGAAGACAGCTTGTTCTCTTCTAACACTCATGTTGGGCAGGTCACAATCACCTGTAACTCAAGCCCCATAAACCTGATGGCCTATTCTGTCCTCATTGAACACCCAAATACATATGTGTGAATATATATTACACATTTAATAAAACCTGAATATTGGGGAGAGAGCACCCAGTCAATTCCTAGGCAGACAGCTCAGAAAATTCTTAAACCTTGAATACAAAGATAAACAGCTGAGTCAGTCACATACACCTTTGATGCCAGCACAGGGAAAGATGGGAGTGGTGACCTCCACCCTTGATCCCACAACTTCAGAGACAGAACTTCTTTTGTTTCTGTGAGTTCAGGGCTACACATCTTTAATTCTAACCTGGATGGGATAGGTATATAAGGGCTTGTAGAAACCCAGAGAGAACAGAAGTGACTGGGAGAAGCTGCTGGCAGAAGTGACTGGCAGAAGCGATTAGGAGCAGGCTGAGGAAGTTGCAAGACAGCTGAGTGAGAATTGACTGTAGTGCTTCCTCTCTCTGATATTTCAGCCTTCCCCCAATATTAGGCCCTGAGTCTCATTTGTGATACTACACATATGTACACACACTATAGATAACATAAATCTCATAGAAGTTGTATTGTAAGTCTCTCTTGGTTTAATTATTTGTATACACTGTCTTGTTTATTCTTCTGAATAACATTATTTGATGGCCCTTGTGGTGGTTTGAAAGAAAATGGCACCCAAGGGTGTGGCATTATTCAGAGGTGTGGCCATATTGGAGTAGGTGTGCTCTTATTGGAGGAAGTGTGCCACCATGGAGGTGGGCTTTGAAGTTGCATATATGCTCAATTCATGCGTAGAGAAACAGACCATTTCCTATTGCCTACAAGTCAAGATGTAGGGCACTCAGCTATTTCTTCAGTACCATGTCTGCTAGCATGTCTCCTTGTCACACTATGATGATAATGAACTAAACCTCTGAATGTAAGCCATCCCAGTGAAATGTTTTGCCTTTAAAAAAGTTTCTTAGGTCATGTTGTCTCTTCACAGCAAAAGAAAGCTTAACTAAGACAATCCTATATTATAGATGAGAGAATTGATGTCCAGAAAAGTTGAAGATTAATTTCCCAAATTAATCTGAAGGCCAGACCTCAGCTAGCCTCCCCAGAGTCCTGTTCAAAACAGTATAATTGCCTGATCTGAAAGATGTTTCTAGCAACAAGAAAACCATGTTTTATGGTTTATTCATTCTAGTGCTTTAAAATGTTTACTTCTTATATTATTTTTTCATGTCTGGCTTTTATTTTATAATAAACCTTGTTATTAAATTTCTCAAAATGTGATTGGGTTATATGCAAAAATATTTCTATAATTTTCTTCCTTATATCTAGTTTTCATATCAACCCTAGCTTGGGCCACTATACCTCAGAGACTATAGTAGGCTTTCAGATTTGTTCAGGCCCTCCAAACATACTGAGTGCTATGTTTCTGTTTATTTCTGTGTACTACTACACTTTTTTTTTTTTTTGCCACTGATGCATTTATCAGGCAGAGATAGAACTTTGTATGTAGCCATCAATGCTTATCAAAGCATGTATAGAAAGCAGATCCTTCGATTTAAAATAACCTCACCCATTTATCACAGTTACATGTTTTTTTTCTTCACAAATGGAACCTCAAGGGTGGCATTAATATAAGAACAAGCATGTGAAAACTTGATTCTATCTTTACTCTGTATACATTTACGTTTATGGCTTTCACTCAAGGAGGCACAATTGGAATTCTCACATGTGCTTCCCTGGCTTTAGTGACTTAAGAACTTGTGACGTCAGCGGTGGCTCCCACCTGTACTCCAGGAGGCTGAGGCAAGAAGGTCGGTCTCGTGTTTGAGGCCATACTGGGCCACCTAGTCAGACTCTTTCTCAAAAGGTTAAATGTAGGGGAATAAGAACATACCGATTTCTTAGGAAAAAAGTCTTACCTTACCTTGACCTTGCTCTTAAGAATAGAGTTTATATACAGTTTCTTAAATGCTTAATTCTATCCATTTTGTTTCTTGTTTTTAGAGGAGAAAAGGGTTGATAATTCTCCTTAGAGTACAATTATCTTGTGTTTATACCTTTTAAGTAATCAATTTATCTGTTGCCTTCTTCATTATGAATAGATATGCTTTGGGCAGGTACTCTACCTCAGATAAACATATTCATTGTTCTTTTTTTTTTGCTCAAATTATTTCATTATGGGCCATTGGGAGGCCCAGGTGTTTTCATCAGAAGACTCATTACTAGCTAACAAAGCTCCTTCTCTGAAAACAGTATGTAGTATTATTGCTGTTTACCTGGTCAGACTCCAGAGAATCAGCTTGCCCTCCGAGGGTTTCTGAATCCAAAGTATGAGCCTTTGGAACATTAAATACATGGTAGTTGTCATTTGTTCTAGGCCTCATCAATTGGCACAGCTAGGAGAAATGTAAGCTTAAAAGAAAATAATTTGAGATGTTATTAATATTTTTATTTCTAATCAAAATATTGCTAAAGTTTAACTTCTTTTGCTATTATGATTTTTATGCTGGAAGCTTTGATCTCTAATCATATTAACATAATTTATGTTATTTTAGAACATGTGGGTAGATTAAAATGACATTATTATTAGTCATTCACAATTCTGCTTCTATAACATTTTGAAGTTTTTTGCATCTGTATGGAACCTAAAAAGCACAACTGTGCACTTTGTAACTTGTTATAATTATTCTATGCTGTTATGACCTTCACTGTGCTGTGAAGTTATCCTAATTTATTTCAGTCTTATCAGCTTTCAGAAACTATCTTTTTTTTTTTTTCTTTTTGGATTAAGTTTGTAATTAACTCTGTAATATAACTTCAGGCCAAGCAGGAGAAACAGAAAATGGATTTACATTTCCAAGACCTCTTAAAATGGGCAAAATATACAAAGTAATGCTCTTCAAGTTATTTGGTGTCATAATGTTGATCCCAGAAAGACAGATAACAAGGGAATCTAGAACATGACTGACCAAATTGGATGCCCAAGGAAGAAAACACAGGCAGTGTATGATAGAGTCTATGAGGTGATGAATAAGAGCTATGAATCCAGGAAGACCACCATGGCTTAAGGCTGCAGTGAAAAGTACTTAAGTAGAGAGGATTGCACAAAAGGGCTCTGGATACTCATGGATCCTCCTCCAAGTGTTATCAGAGAGCTTATCTACACTGAAGTCTGAAGGACTAGGGGATAAGCACTATGCAAGGTCTAGAGAATACTCCTTAGGAGTTAAAAGAAACTGAACTGTGAGCACAGAGACATGTTTCTCAGCCATACTACCCTACAGAGCTCCACAATGCACAGAACAGTCTAGTTCACAGAGAGATCTTTCCTTGACTTTTAGTGGGACATAATTAGTTGTAAACTACTGATAGCCATGTCATGATCTTAAAAGCAAGACCCAAGAATGGGAAACTGTTACCAAGTAATTTAACTGCATTCCAGAGTAAAACACAAGACTATTGGTGAAGATAAAAATCTATGAAGCTTCCAGAAAAGCAAAAAGTCAGTCTCTGGTATCAAATAAAAGTTACAAAGCACTCAAAGGAAGGGAAAAGTAAAAATCTTACAGAAAAAAAGTGCAATTAGAACTGATATAAAAATGACAAGCATGTTAAAATTAGCAGCCAAGGACTTTTAAGAAGGTATTTTAATTGTGTTGTACTGCAGGTTGAAGAAGTTAATGGAAGATATGAAAGATGTATTTAAAAAGGAACCAGACTGAGTGTGTCTAAGGCTAACAATGGCAGGGTTTGATATTTAAAATATACTGAGTGCGATAAATGCCAAGTTTGAATTTGTAAGAAGAGGAGGTTTATGAACATGTGGACACAGTATCAGAAGCTAAACAAAATGAAACAAGCGGAAAAAGAATATAATAGACATAAAAACTAACCAAAAATATCATCAGCAAATCCTGGAATAGCTTCCAAAAGACAAAGCTATATAAAATTTGAAGTTCTCCAAGGTGGAGGGGGATTTAGAAACAGTAAGTGCAGAAAAGAGATAAATACATTCTTAATATGATAAAAAATTATGAGTCTTTAAATCTTGGAAGCAGAATAAATAATGACAAGCACAGGGATTACCAGGAAAACTACATCAAAATCCAATATAAGCACCTTCACAAAACCAAGGATGAAGGAGGTAAGACATGGAAAGACATGCTGTAGATATGGGATCCAAAGCAGAAAAGGAGAACATTGCTCTTCTGAAACATGGCTTTAGAACAGCAGGGTAGAGGTGACCCTGCCAACCCAGACTTCTATATCCAGCTAAAGTATCCTTCAAAAAACTCAAGAGAAATAAAGTTTTTCTTTTTAATCAATTAAATTTTGAGTTTGTTTTCAATCATGCTACAAAAAATTTTCAAAGAAATTTACCAGGTATATCAACTTGCATTCTGTCTTGGGGCCACAGTTAGCCAAGGAGAGCTATGAATGGAAACATAAAAATCACATACTTATTTCAACCATTATCATAATTTTTTAAATTTTTTTGTAATTCCATTATGTGCCTCTCAAACTTGAACTGTGTAGATGCCCTTCCCTTGTTGCAATGCTGCATGTTGGGTGTTAATACATCAAACAGAAGGGGAATGAGGATGGATAGAAATATGTATTTACAGAAAAAACAAGGAACACTGGAAATGGTTACTGTATGTTGATAAAATTATATATATATAGTTATATATAGAGAAAATTATAAAAATTATACATATCTTTTTAAAAGGTACTTTACTGTTTATTAGAAATGATAATAATACAATATAGGATTGCTAATAAATATGAAAGTAAAGTACATAGTTAAAAGAATATAAAGTTAACAAAATAACATGTGTGTATCAAATCTAGTAAAAGTATGACCTCAAAAATATATAAATAGCTCCTTTTAAAACTTCATTTATTTATTTATTTGCCTTGGTGTTTGCCTGGAACTGGAACTACAGACAGTTGTTAGCTGCCATGTGGGTGCTGGGAATCGAACCCGGGTCCTGTGGAAGAGCAGACGGTGCTCTTAACCACTGAGCCATCTCTCCAGCCCATAAAAATTATTTATTTTTATTTTACGTGTGACTGTTGGCCTATATGTGAGTATATGACCTCATGCATGCAGTGCCTTTAGAGGTCAGAAGAGGGCATCAGATCTCCTTGAACTGGAATTAAGATGGTTTGTAAGCCACCATGTGGTTGCTGTGAACAGCACCAGGAGTGCTCTGAATTTCTGAATCATCTCTCCTGCCTCTATTAAAAGTTCTTGAACCCCAATTAAAGTCTGGACAAAGGACCTAAATGGACACTTCACCAACGAGAAAATATGTATCAAGTAAACATACGAAAATATGAACATCTTTAGTCATTTGGGAATGCAAAGGGGAGCCCAAATGAGATCCCATATAAATGCCTATTTCAATCATTAAAATCTAAGCCAACTGGCCCTCCTCATCTCAGGAGGATGAAATGGAAGCTCTCATGCACAGCTGTCATATAGGTAAAACAAAATTAATTACAAAACATTTTTTACTTTTTGAAAATGTTGAGCATAAGACCTATCATATGACTCAGAGATTCTACTCCTTCATACTTATAGCAGAGAAATGAAGGGATGTGTGTGAACAATGCTTATACACTAATTAGCTTGCCTGCCTAGTTTGTAATTGTCAATACCTATAAGTGGAGATGTAGGAAATGGAAGTATCAGTGACTAGATGAACAGTATGGTATAGCTTGACAGTAAAATACTACTCTGCAATAAAAAGATACAAGCTATTAATACATGCAAAGATATGCATGAATCTCAAAGTAGTTATGCTGAGTGAAAGCAGCCCATTACAAATGCATATGGTAAGATTACTTTGATATGCAAAGAAAATGCAAAATAAGGAATGACAGAAAGTAAACTAGGAGACTGGGTACCTGGAGGAGGGTAGGTCACAGGCAGGGGCAGGATCTTAAGGGATCAGTAGAAAAAGATATGCTGATGGATATAGGGTTGGTTATCTTTTATTTATAGATGTGGTAGCATGAGTGGGTGTATTTCTTAGTAACGATTTGTCTGATCATGCCTTTAAATATATATGGTTTTACTCTTGCTCACTATATTTTAGCAAGCAATTATAGAATTAAATTATACACCCAAAGAATTATGTAATATTTTTGATGATTCTCAGTTCTATATAAGCTTCTTACATTTCATGTTATAATTCTTTCTTACTTAGCTACTCAGGTTGGCCTTGATCTTGTAGTCCAGGGTAGCATGAACTGTGGTTGTCCTATCTCGTCCTCTTAGAGAGTTGGGAATCACAGTTCTATGCCAGCAGGCCTAGCTGGGGCTCACTTGCAGTACTATAAACAGAGGCAGAGTTTTTCTGTACCGACTGCCCGGTCCCACATATAAGCTTATATTAATTACAAAATGTTCAGCCAATAGCTCAGGCTTATTATTAACTAGTTCTTAACTTTTAAATTAACCCATTTCCATTAATCTAGGTACTGCAATGTGGCCCATGGCTTTACTGATCCTCTGGCAGCTTGCTTGTTGGGCAGCTAGCTCACATCTCTCTCATCCTTCTCCATCCCAGTCCTCAGTATGAGTTTTGCCTACCCTTATCCTACCTTGCTATAGGTCAAACAGCTTTATTATTAACCAAATGAGTGTGATACACATTCACAGACTACAAAAGGCTCATCCCACAGCATAGTACTGTATTGTATGTCCTGCTCTAATACTTTTTGGCACAATTTTAAGGAGATGCATATATTTCACTATCTTAGCCCTAAATACCATCTTCTGTGTGTGCATTGACTTTGCTTCTCTTTCCTTTCTTCTCATAGCAGACCATTCCTAAAGGTAATGTCATCAGCATGTAGAGATTTTCACTATTTGATTCTACATTCATCTGGAATTCTTTTGTGTCAGTCCATGCTGAGGGGCACTTGAGTTATTTTCTTCCTTTCATGTGTATTAACAGTGTATCCTTGAGACTGACTCTGAGAATTAGTTATGGTGGTAGGAAAAGATGTTCTTTCCTAAATCCTGAGGTTCCCAAAGTTGATACTCAGTGGTGGGTGGGTGGGTATATGCGTGCACTTGTATGATGTATATGCACAATGTTTATACATATTTTTGCCTAAAAATTTCTGTTTCTAAACAAGTAAAGTTAGCAGATGATAGATGAGTAGGTAGATAGATAATAGATAGATAAAGATAATAAGAGAGATAGATAGTTGACAGGTAACAGATAGATGATACATCTTCTTTTAGTTTGTGCCAAATTCTTACTTAGGATGGTTATATTATTTTACTTAAGCATTCTGCTCAGGTGGAGCCAGGGAGAACTCCTTGTCAAATGGAAATTTAGCATGTGTGTGGTGCATTTTAATCAGTTTGCTTTTAAATACCTGTGAAGTGGCTGGGTAGAGAGTTAAATGCATGTAGACTGCAAATACTAATGAGATGCTCTTTCTACTATATGTTAAGAATTTTACTTAAGGGAAGAAAACATTTTAAATCCATTACTTGTCTTGAAAGAAACCTGGCCCCATTGAATAGGGGAAGCCAAAAGCAAAGTGATCTGTCCCTAGGAAGAGGACACACAGTGACACTCAATGACTGCAACTATTGTGTCCAGAATGACCATCATCTTGGGACAATTACGCTTTGCAAAACAATAATGTAAATAAAAACAACATTTTTTAGTCCTTTCTGCAACTGGAGGGATGATCTTCTTATGATTTATATGCAGTGCTCGTGGTATGGAGCTAATAACAGTCTATAACATAAAACTTATGAGGCCATGAGTCAGGAAACCTGGTCTCCACCTACAGTTCCACCCCTAATTCTTTTTTTTTAAAAGATTTATTTATTTATTAGGTATACATTATACAGAAGAGGGCACCAGATGTCATCATAGATGGTTGTGAGCCACCATGTGGGTGCTGGGAATTGAACTAATGACCTCTGGAAGAACAGTCAGTGCTCTTAACCTCTGAGCCATCTCTCCAGCCCCTCACCCCTAATTCTATAAGCTCTTTCAGCAGGGCGTTTTTATTATCTTAAGATTATGAAATTAGATAAAAACAATGCCTTTGCAACTATTTTCTCCTGAATATTTATTACAGTTTATCCATTGAGATCAACCTGAATTGCAAAGACATTACAACTCAGATGAGAAGGTATCTTCTTATGTTCTTCCTCTATGTTAGCTAACTTTTTCCTTAGAGCCATCTCTGCTGAGTTCTTTGTGAAGTTGTGATGCCATTATGTCTCTTCTGAACCTCCTTTCCAGTGAGCTAATGTCCTGGACATTAGTCCTGATGCTCCTCGTATGCCTAGTACCTCTCTTACCAATAGGCAAAGAAGAGCTAACAGTCATGAAGACTAAGGCATAAGTCTAGTCTGCCTCCTGGATATAACCTTGAACCCAAAATAAGCTTTTCACCACCTCAAAGAGTGTTCCTCTTGCATAAAAGCTAGTGAGAATCCAGTGATTTCCCTGCATTCAAACCCAATCTTTCAGAATCATTAGGTTCAAAATGGTAGGACTCTAGAAATATGAAGTCTAAAGAACTCACTATATATCATACAAACCATGCAGAGTTTGAGGAAACTGTTAGAAGTACCTATCTCAAAATTTTCTTAACCCTTCTTTTCTATTTTTGATTGTTCGGTACAGACAAGCAAACACAAACCCCTGTCGTAGTGCATGTACCCTGGTCCTTCAGCCATAGGGTTACCCTAAATTGCTACAATCTGCCTGGCTTCAGGAATTTATTTATGCTGACAGTGGTGTGACCAAGGAATGAAGAAACTGTAGACATGGGTATAAGAAAATTGTGATTGGGTAGGTAATGTTCTTTGATGGAGATGCTCCAGCAATAACCCAGAGATTTTTATTTTATGGATCCAAATGGATTTATTGTATATAGCTGAATGAGAAAGGGGGTTTCAGATAATCTTAGTAAGAGCTCTCTGTGATGGAACAGTTTTGGGTTGCTGTCATCCAAGAGGAGAAAGCTATGACTGATCTGTGCACAACACATAGTTTTTAGATAATGGCCAGTTGTTCATATCATCACTCTTGAACCAGAGGAAATCTTTGCAATTCTTCAGAGTCTGACCTAGGAAAAGCTTTGCATTCCCATGGGTCTGAGGCACTGAGGTTCTTCATATGTCCATGGTCATATCAATAATACAATTCATTCAGAATTTCATCTGCTCTGCACATCAAGTCCCCTGAAGACAGGAAACAGATGTGTAGTGGGATTCAGATGTAGAGAGAGAAAGAGCAAAGAACAGTGTAGTCACTAGAGAGGTATTTTTCTGAGGTGGGAGAGGAAGGATTATTTGGGTTCTGTATAGTGTGACTGAATTGTACATGACACTGCTTTGTCTGTAAAAGACATTGTGGTTACTGAAATGACTTTCAGGTAATCTGTTGTCATTAAAACTTTCAGTATGTATCTAGGAATGGGGACTTCTGATTCCCACAATTGTCAGTCAGATGCCTCCATTATCCATGGAGGAATCCAAGTGAGGATGCTGTGATTGTATTCAGTCAATTATGGATTTGATCAGAATCCCTTGCTAATTCTGGACTTAAGTATCTCTGGAGGTTTGGGAAGCTTTTATCTTTGAACTTAAAAGGGTGAGGTGTAGACCAGACACCACTGTAAATTCAGCAAGGTCATTGTGCCTGAGAGGTAATTTTATAGTTGGGTCACTTTGGCAATACCTGTATCTGAATAGAACTTCAAAATATAAGAGATCAGGCCTACTAGTACAGAGCCTTTGTTCATAGTAGCTGCCTTGAATACTTCTGAACAGTCTCCTTTCTTAGCTTTGTGTGTTTCAGTATTGATATGGAAACTTTTGTATTGTTGAAAGGGCCAAGGCATTGTTCCTATCAAAGTAATAAGACAATGCTCTTTACTAACTCCCTGACAATGCCCTTTATCCTAAGCAAACATGCATTATTCTATCTCAGCCTAATTAATAACATATTTAATAGGTATCTCACTTCATGCTAGATTCCAGAACTCTTTTCAAAAGCAGCAAGCTTAAGAAATTTTACTAATTTAATTGAGAGCAGTCTTAAATTAATTGTATAATTAATCTTGTCAAATTAAGTAACATTTCATATACTACCTTATTAAAGAAACTTGAATATTTTAAATTGCCATGCTATTAGGCATTAATAAAGAAGTTTTTCATTGGCATTGTTCTGCTTTATAACACAAAGAAGGTAATTGCAATATAAATTGCAATATAAAAGCTAATTTCTATAGTACATTAATAATTAGATACACGTTATTTCCCATTAATTCTTTTTTTAATTCAATGGATGATCTTTTTTTTTTAAAGAAAGATTACTCCCAAATAATAGGGTCTATTGTGTGATGATTGATTTCAAGACTGGACTCTGGAACATTTTAGGAGTGGTCTAATTAAAAATAAAATGATGACTCTACGTGACATCAGTATCATCTACAGAAGAGCTTTTGGGAAATTGCTTACTCTGATGTTTGTGAACAGGAAGCTCATCTAGTGTGTGTGTTATGCCTATATGTCTTTGTGTGTATACATGGGTATGCTGGAATACACAGATATGTATGCACAAGCATGAAGAGAATAGATAGACATTGATGCTGGACATCTCAAGGAATCTCCTGTCTCTACCTCCCTACAGGTAGAAATTACAGGTGCATCCTTTCATGCTTGGAATTTTAGAGAGGTGCTGGAAATTTAAACTTAGGTCTTCATAATTGTATGGTAAACACATTATTTATTGAGCCATCTCCCCAGCCCTAGCCCCTGTGTCTTGGCTAAATGAAGATCTCTAATTTTGATAAGTCCTTCAGGATTATAAAGCAGTGTTCTCACATGTGAAATAGGTGGCTTTTCTCTAGAGATAGCTGAGGTGACTGTAAGATGGTGAACAGTCCTAGGGTTTGTAAGTTGGTGAGGTCTCTCTAACACAGACAGGCAGAAGGAAATGTATAGCACCTTATTAATATTTTATAGGAAGATAAACTAACTTTCAAATCAAGTCATAATTTCCCAACTTCCATGAGCACATACATTTTCATAAATATTTGTTCAGAATTTTAAGCTTCTGGCTATGTTCCTGTGTTAAAATTCAGAGAGCTTCACTCCAGCCACATGCCCCAGGCTAAGGCAATCCAGAAACCAACTTCTGCTCATTTCCAGGGAAACTAGGGTTAGCCTGTACTTCTGATGCTTAAATGTTAGCATTTGTGACCAACAGCTGAAAGGTCCATCTCAAATGCCTGTGTTCCAGCTTATAGCTCTTAGTAGGCATTCAAAAATACTTAGGCAAAGCAAATAAGCAGATGGCTAGATCAATAAATGGAATCAATACAAATATTCAAAAAGTTTTGCTAATGACAATACTTCTGAGTAGCTGGTAAAAAACATTTTCCTAGTTTTACTTATGACTGCTGTTATCTGAAACCAGTCAACTGACTTAATGGCTTTTTCTCCTATAGAATTATTAAACATCATCTGTCAAAATCCTCTTTGAAAACAATTCCAATTTTGAAAAACGTTCTAATAAAGTATAAATGTTTTTAATGAAATAAAACCAAACTGTGAAATGCAGAATCCATTGAATGGGCTAATTTGGAAACTTTTTAGGGTTACAATGGCTTGTTGCACAATATTTTTAAAATACTTATTTTTATTTCATGTGCGTGATTAATTTATTTGCATGTATGTCTATGCAATGCCCACAGAGGCCAGAAGTAAGCATCTGCTCCCCCGAACTCCGATTGGAGTTCTAGATGATTGTCAGCTACCATGTGGGTGCTGGAAACCAACTTTGATCCTCTGAAAGAATAGCAACCAGTGCTTTCCAGCATTGAGCCATCTCTCCAACCCCTTGTCATATGATTTTGACCAGGTTAGTTCAGTTCACAAAGATAGTTTGTGCTGTCTCCTTCAGAAGTTCCTTCAGTTTCCCCCCAATATCTGGCTCTGTTTTTTATCATATGACCAATTAGAATTCATGCAATACTCACGAACTTTAGACGGACATGTCTGCATAAGGAGACAATTGGTTTGTCTGAAGAGTTCCTGGCAGTGGGATTAGGATATATCCTTGGTGCATGAGCTTGCCTTTTGGAGCCCATTACCTATGGTGCAATGCCTTGATTAGCCTTGATATAGGATACAGGGCGTGGTCCTGGTTCAACTGAATGTACTAGGCTTTGCTGACTCCCCATGGGAGGTCTTATCCTTTAGGAAAAGGGGGGAGGGGTAGACCAGGTTGAGGAGGAAGCTGGAGGGGTCACTGGAGAAGAGATGAGAGGGGGATCTGTGCTTGGTGTATAAAATTAAAAATTCTCAAATTAAAAAAACAAATACTGAAACATATGGTCAATAGACAACCAGACACAGCAGCTCTCTGTGAGGTGATCAAATGGTTGAAATATATGACCATGAGACATGAAGAAGACACAGAATTAGGGAAAAAGATGGTTTCTATCTCCCAGAGTGATGAGGATTGTGGGGGGGAGGGGTGTAAAGAGATTTTGGAATGCTGGAGAACACTTTCTAATTGATTCATAATTGTAATCTATTCTCAACCATTTCTATAAATTCTTTTGGTGTTTTGGGAGATGAACTTTTTCTACTTTTAAAGTGAATAGTTTAGAAGAAGAATGTGCGGGGCAGAACCAGGGCAGCTCAGACAATCCTTAATTACAGCAGAGGTGTTCTATGAAAGGGTGATAGAGCACAGTAGAGTTTCGTTCTATTGGAGGGTAATTTAAGCAATGCTTTACTGTTCTACAATGTTATTCTTATTTACTACAGAAATGTCAGCAATGCAGAAAATCACAGAAGATAAAAGAAGAAAAAGTTTCCAGCTCATTTCACCAGACTCAGAGTCAATGGTACCATCTGATGGGCATCCATTTGTCTTTTCTCTCATTTCAAGGAAATTATAACTATGCTATTCAAATTTAGGAAGAGAAGTAATTTCTTAAATTATAAGGCACAGAAGATCTTCTTTCCACCACTGATTTTCTCCTCTAAGCAAGCACACCTCTGAGATCACCTCATTAACACCCCCCACTTTTCTCTTTCTCACACACAAACACTTCTCTATTACCTATAGAGAACAATGCATGCAGCCATGTATGGATTTGCATGAAATTGTTTTTTTTTTTTTTTTTTTTTTTTTTTTTTTTTAGCAAGAGTGAGTTTTCAAATCTATTCTCCAGGCAGCATAAATATCTATGGCACTACACCAAAGGCTGTCTCATTTGCTTTAATGGCTGTACACTATATACTTTATAAATAAAAGTGTGGCTATAAGTTATGGATTTTCTATAAAGATACATCTCTTATATTAAACTATCTGGACATGACTGTTTAATCTAGATAGATTAAACTATCTAGAAAGTGACCCATGTATTTGGAGTCACTTTCTAGACCTTCTGTTAATTGTGAACTATTTACAAATGCATATACCACATATAAAAAGCTTTAGGGGGTGTCCTTACACCTCAGACCCTGATCCACAGAGAGCCAGGGAAGGGCAACATTGCCCATAGGTTATTTCCTAATTTTGAAGTGAGCAGGCCACACATTTTGGTGTCTGCTGGTGTACCTCAGCAAAGCCCAGAGCCCCCCTTTTTTGCCATAGTCAGCAGTGTTCTGCAGAAGAGCCTTGCCTGAGAGCAGCCTGCTCCTGGGTGGCCATCAGATGCCCATATGATGTGTGCAGACCTTTGCTTGAAATTTGACTCCCATTCTGTCAAATTTACAACTCACTAGCACTGACCTCCTGTTGGCAGAAAAAGTACCAGGAATGTCATCAGTCCCAGTTAAGTCCATAGAAGATGGACCATGATTCAACAGCTTCTGTTCATCAGTCCTCTGAGTCCCCAGGTCTTGAGTTTTCAGAAGTATTTTTGAGTATCCTATGGTTCCCTTAGAGCATAGAATAATGCTTGTCATTTATTTTGAAATACATGTTCTTATACAGTGTGTAGCTTTTACCTTAATTTCCATTGTATTTTATAAAATTAAATAACATACTTTGGATGTGTAGACCTATTCATATTTAATGCTGGTACAGGCTCAAATAACCACAATATGGAAACAAAACTGGTCCATGACTTCAAATTTTCCACTGTGTCCCTTTGTCATCTTGGATCATCACATCTTCTCTGAAGTCCCCAAATTATGGCAAGTGTTGTCTTCTCTGTCCCTGGAGTTTGTCTTACTAAATAAAATGAATTCAAGATGTTTCGCATGTCAGTAGTCTTTTTTATGTATGTGTGTGTTGTGTGTAGCTATATGTGTGTGTGTATACTTGTAGTTGAGTATGTGTGCATATGCATGTGTATTTGTGTGCACCTGGAGGTCAGGAGTTGACATCAAGTATCTTCAATCAATTATCTACATTGTTATTATTGCTGCTGCTGATGTTTGAGATAAGGTCTCTCACTGAACTCAGGGTTCACAGTTTTGACAAGCTAGAGAGCTTTGAGTGAGGACCCTCCTGTCTCGACTCCCCAAGTGCTGGGGTGATTGACACCCACCATCATGCCTGGATTTTTATGTGGATGGATTCTGGGGATCTGAACTCAAATTCTCATGCATGCTAAGCCAACACTTTATCCACTGACCCATCTCCTCAGTCCTTACATTCATTTGTGGTTATGTGCCTTAGTGTATATGTTCATCCACTGAACAATTTTATTCCTTCATTTTTAGGCAGTTATGAATGGGGCTGCTGTAAATATTCATTATTTTCTCTGTTTAGTGTAAATAACCCAGAATGGATTGTTGAGTAAGCACAAATGTAATTTTATGAGAAACATCCCAATTGTCCTTGTGTGGGCATGCTATTTTATATCCCACCCTAGCAATGTCCCAGATTTCCATTTTTATGTTAAGCCCTTGTTATAGAGGTATATTGAATTTTATGATGTTTGCTGTAGCTGTATTACATTAAAATATTTTGACAATTTTTTATTTGAGTTTTTCTTATTCAATTTGCTTGTTTGTTTACAGAACCAAGAACAGAATCCAGAGCCTCACCTAGCTAAGCAAGTGCTGACTGAAATCTCTGACCCTCTTTTTTTTTTACTTACTTGTATTTTTCTAAATATATATATACATATATATATTCTCCCCCCCCCCCCGTTCTCTCTCTGTGTATGTTGTGTGTGCCTGCCGAGGTCAGAGTGTGTGTGCATCAGGTCACCTAGAGCTCGAGTTAGTTGTGAGTTGCCTAATGTGGGTACTGGAAACTGTAACTCGAGTTCTCTCTAAAAGTCTGCTTTTAACCCCTGAGGCATCATTACGAACCCTATGTATCATTTTCTTATTTTGAGACTAGGACCTCACTAAATTGTCCAATATGATCTTGAACATAAGCATCCTGCTTTAGCCTCTCAAGTAAATATAATTTCAGGTTTGAACCATTAGCCTCAATTTTAATAATGTTTTGAAGATTTTTTAAATATATATATATATTTTTTCAATCCAAGGACCTTGTTGGATATGTGATTTAGGAATATTTTCTCACAGTGTACAGGTTGTTGAAATTTTCTCTCTCGTTTCTCTGAGCCTAGCAAAAGCATTTGGTTTCAATACCATCCAATATTTCAGTTTTATTATGACTTGTGAGGTTTTTGTTTCTGCCTCTAGCTCACAAATAATTTGCTTTATTCTACACATTTTACAGTATTAGATTCTATACTTGACTAGTACACATTAGTTCTTACTTGAGGTATGGCTATAAATGAAGATTTACTGTTTTGTATACAAGTTTTGATGTCTAACTTTTCAATTTATAAACATATTGTCATTTACTAATAACCTTTGTACTCTTTTCAAAATTTAATTGGTCATCCTGGTATATCCCTCTATCCAGATCATTCATTTGCTTCATTGGTTGATCTCTGCAACTATGCCTTCACCAGTGTCTCATTGTGCTATACAAAGCTGTATCATAGTTGTAAAGAACAACTTCATCCTTCCAACATTATGTTTTCACTATTTTAAGCCATTCTAGTGTCTTCATTCACTTGCTAATCTCACAATCAACTTTTGTACACACACACACACACACATACACACACACACTTATCCTAATAAAGGGTACAGAGTAATGGCTCAGTCAATAAAGTACTTGGCATACAAGCATAAGGACTTGAGTTCAAATCTCCATCACCAAAATATGGGTTCATGTAGCTCACAGCCATAATTCCAGTGGATGGGGATGTTGTTAGAGAAAAAATGATCCCCAAGTCCCAAAACATTGATGGTCAAGCGATCTATCTAGCTGAATTGTCAAGCACCAGGTTGTAGAGAAATGTCATCTCAAAAATAGAGTGCTAGATGTTGATCTCTGGCCTGGAATTCTTTTCTTTTGTAATGCATTTGTTATCAGAGTAACACTATTTTCATTCAATGAATTATTAAATAACTCCTTTTTTGTCTGAATAATGTGGATTTTATTTATTTATTAAATATTTGATAGACTTAGCCACCTGTATCTGGAAATTTGTTACTGAATGTTTTTAAGTTATGAATTAAATTTACTTAGTGGGTATAAGATGGTGAGGGTATCTTCTTAACTTAGATTGAGTTTTAGAAGCTAGTGATTTTTAAAGAGATTTATCTATTTAACTTAAATGTGTTATAATCCATAAATTGATGTGTTCAGATTTTCTGTTATTCTCATATTACTTTAGTGACTGCAGAGTATAGAAGTGTTCATTCTTATATTCCTGATCTAAGCAACTTCTGTCTTAGTCCCTCCTAATTTATCAGTAATGCTGGGATTTTCCTATCTTGCAGATCTTTCTCAATATTCAGTCTCCACTGACTCCCCTTTTGGGTTTTTATTTCATTAGCATTTCTTTAGTGCTAGCATAAAAAAATTTGATGCAACTGTCTCAGCTCAATGCATTTCCTAGGGTTAGGAAATTTCACTACTTTTTACTTCATTTTTGAGTTATTTTGCAAAGGTTTTGTCGGTTTGCAAAGGCTTGGAGATGCTCCTTGTTACCCTGTTATTGATTTCATTCTACCTCCATAGATTAGCCAGTCTACTTTTACAATTTAATTTTACCTGTTAAGATGTCCCACAGCGATGACTCGCTGGAACTCTGGGGAGCTCACTGAATTAAGAACATCCACTGGGGAACCTTCAAGAAAAGGAACTAGGCTCTCCAAGGATAGGCAGCTGTCCACTGACATGGCAGTATGTGGATCCTCGAGGTGAGAGATCAGACTGTTTCTATGCGTGGACTGGCACTTCGGAGCCCATTCTCCCCAGAGGAACACCTAACCCAGTCATGACATTAGGATGAGTAAAGTGGACCTGCCTGGAGTGGATGCTGAGCTAATCCACCTTGGAACTTCTTGCCCTTTTGGGGGAGGGGATGAGGGATGGGGAGGAGGGAGGCTGAAGGCTGACTGGGAGGGATTGGGAGGGGGCAGAGCAAGGGTACACATGGGGAAAAAAGTATTTTACTTTCTAAAATAAACAAATAAATAAATAAATAAATAAGAAAGGAAAAGATGTCTCCTCAACTTCCACCCCTCCCCCCTCATAGATGAGATTCAGCCTTGTAGCTGTTCAAAGTACACTTGATAAAAATCTATTTTCTTCTGCTACACAGTGACATATTCTATAAAGTTCAGTTAGACCTATTGGCTGAGAATGTCATCTATTAATTGTGTATTTTGTTGATTTTCTATCTTCTACTTCTGCAGATAAATATAAGAGTAGATTATATCTGTATTATAATTATGACTTTATCAATTTATTCTGTAAATTCTGTCCGTTTTGCTTCCTGTGTTCTCACAGCTGGTTCAGTTATGTGTTATGTCTATGGAAGAGTGTTATAGATTTGTCAAATTATTATTATATAATTCTATCTGTGGCAATTTTTGCTCTGAAGTCTACTTTGTCTAAAATTAACTTTCCACCTAATGTCTGTCATTAGGTGTCATTTCATAGTCATTGACAATATACCTATGCTTTTATGTTTCTAATGAGATTATTGAGATTATTGTAGGTAACATGTAGTTGGGTATTCTTTTTTATACATTTTATCTGAATTTTAGTGTTCTTAGACTATTGCATATGATTTAAATATTTGTCTATGTAAATTTAATTCTATTATTTTAACATTGTTGGTCTTATAATCAGCATTTTTGAACTTTAGCTCCAGTATTCTGACTCAGGCTCCTTCTGATACAAGATGACCTGATTCAGCTGAGGTCAAAAGATCTGGTCAGAGGTTTGTATATCCTGTAGGTGGTCCTCAGTTCCTGTTGGGAGTGTGTGTGTGTGAAAGAGAGATAGGCCTCAGTTTCTCATCATGTGCAGTAGAACATTGGTTGCTTTACCATGTAGCTTCTCTAGCCAGTGTCTATGTCTCTGTTTCTGTCTGTTTCTCTTTGTGTTCTCTCTCTCTCTCTCTCTCTCTCTCTCTCTCTCTCTCTCTCTCTCTCTCTCTCTCTGTTTCTCTCTGTGTGTACATGTTTGTCATCTTTGGATATCTTTCTCTGTGTTTCTGTCTTTCTCTTTAAGAAAATTGAGGCTTTTTATGTTTCTTTGAAACTACATATTGAATCTAGGTCCCAGTACTGTGGTTTGCAGACTGACCTGACTCTTCCCAGTCCAGACCACGAGTTTATTTATGGCTAGATTATAGTTTATGTATATATTACTGTGGCACTAATGCTGCTTTGAACAAGCACCTAGTTTTAAATGCCTGCATTTATGTTAGGTCTCTTAGCAGATGATATAAGTTCATCATATTTCCTTTGTTACAAACCAATGGAAAAATACAGTGAAAATACTCCCCCAAATTGTGGTCTATTTTAACAATTTATTTGAAATGTTCTCAGGACTTGATGCTCAAGACAAACGACCTCCTAATTTGACTCCTCCTAATGACCCCCTAGAAGACAACTTGGGATATAGCTTACTTTTGCAAAACCTATCAGTAAGGCTCACAAGGCCATCTGTCAGCAAGTGCCAATTTCCTGATATGGTCTTCTGGGGAGGTCTGCTCTGGGCAGTATCTACTTAGCCACAGAACTCTTCCATGAAAGGAAGTGTGCTTGTCTAGCCCAATGGATCACTGGTGATATTAAGTTGGGGTCCAGTAAAGAAAGGCATAGTGGGACCTGGGAACTGACCTGTTGCTTTGTAAAACTGGCTGAGTTTGGTCCATTCTGTGGGACCTGTAGATACGGGGGCATAGAAGAGGCAGTTGTTTAGACTAAGCCCAACCCATCTCAACCTCTCTTTCATCTCAGTGAGCTATAAGTATTTATTCAGAATTTCCCACTAGCTTTGGAAGGACAAGAGCTATAGCCCAGGGGCAGCGTCATTGTAGGAGGTGTGGGCAGCCTTATACTCTGCTTTGTTTTTATACACATGGCCACAGGCTTTATCATTATTCCCTTCTTATATCTTCTCTTCCTTAATGAGTCACTTATCTATCTGCAGTTCTGATGGCCAGTAAATATTCTGTTGGCTTTAAAGGGTTAGGGTTGAAAGACTGAAGAGAGAGGAAAAAGGGATTATGACTTACAAGGAGCCTTTTCATAAAAAGAATGCATTTTGCATTAACTCAAGTTATCTGAGCTGGGAAATGTCACACCATGTTATCATGACATTGTTACAGTCAACACCATGTGGCTTGTACTCAGGTGAGCTTCAAATAAGCATCAAGCACTTGATCATTTGTCCATCATTTAAGATGCTTTTTGAAGACATTTGAGCAAATATTACATTAATTCTCTTTCTCTTTCTAATGATTTCCTATGGTGAGAAATGCCATCCATAAGTGATTCAATGATTTAGTTTCTCAGATCTTGCGATGGCTATCTTTCCAACTTTTTTATATAATAGGTATGTTCAGAGCCTAAAAAGAACTCATACTTTAAGAATCATAACCCCACCCCTAAATTTTCTTAAAATAATACAGAGTAGGTAGTTTTGAATACCTTTTAATAGTCTATGAAATTAAAAATTGGCAACACAGTAAAATGCAAACTGGGGGATTTTCCCTCAACTAATTTGAAAAATATGCAGATTAGATTTTATAGAATTCCCAGCCAAAGTAGAAACTTCCTTATGGCGGTGAGGCCATTTGGTTCATATATGAAAAGCAGGCATGTCCACCATGCATCCAACTGTTAAAAGAGTGACCCATGTATCAGTAACCTGTTCTCAAGAGTTTTATTTTTTTAATGAAATATTGGACTCATGAAACCAGTGTATTTGTCTCATGAGAAACTGTCACTAGGAAACTAGTCATGGAATGTAGAGGTTGTTTTCCTTTTGTGTTTTTAATGTGTATAGGTGTTTTGCCTATACTATGTTTATGGATCATATGCATTCACTGCCCACATGGGCCAGAAGATGGTGTCCCCTAGAACTGGAGGAACAATTATGAGTTGTCATGTAGGCACTGGGAAACAAACTTGGTTCTTCTGGAAAAGCAGCCATTGTTCTAAACCTCTGAGCCACTGTTCCAGACCTGGAAACTAATATTGTATTCTATGACACTATGATAGGGTTTCCTGGTTTCTTTTTGTTGTTGTTGTTATTGTTGTTTCTTTGTCCATTTGTTGGAAAGAAAACCGCGTATGGGAATCATAAGATTTTCTCTAAGAAATACCAACAGTCATCACTGTGCATATCGGACACATTTCTTAAACAGTGAGAGTTTTCTTAGTGCCAAAGCATTGAAATTCTCTAAAGAGTTCTCATTCTTACCTCAAGCTTGGCATGTCATCAGGAATTAAGGGAGAGTGCTCTCTGCTGTCATTAGGTATCACAGTATAAGCACACCTCAATATGGATGAGAGAGCAAAGTCACACTGGCATAGAGACGGATGCAGGATGCGCATCAGTGTGATGTGAAGAGGATGTTTCATCTATGCATCTACACAGACAAACAGGGATGTCATGTGGGATGCTTTCCTGGAAAGTGAACAGCAGGTTTTGGAGTGCTTGGGGTATTGCACTGGGTATGAAAAACCACTAACTCGTAATGTTTGTATTTGCTTTTAACAGACTTTTAGACTGGAAGGGGAGATTTCTTTTACAGGCTTTTCTTCCTTCAGCAAGTCACCCCTGAATTCTCCTGGGACATGAGGGAGAAACCACTGTTCCACTGTTCTTTGCATAAAACCCATACCAAAAAATATGAAATAAGTTTCTGAGCTCAGACTCTCTGGTAGGTTCATTAAAAGCCATAAGAAATCAAATTAACACTTCTGAGTTCCATATCCTTGAAGGAGGGGCTTTTAAAGGCCCAGGTGTGAGCTAAAAACTGGACAGGAGTGAATGAGAAGTTGTGTTCCATAAATATTTGGGGCAAACTTACATGATAGTTTTGAGCGCGCGCGCGCGCGCACACACACACACACACACACACACACACATACACACATACCTCAGTACAGTTAATATGAAAGAGATCACAGTGAGAACAAAGAGTATGAGTCTTCCTATCTCTGGGTTGGGTTTTCTTTGTCAGCTTTGGGTGAAGAATTAGAGTTGCTAAGAAATCTAAGGACTACAGAATTAGAGCCCACAAGCTTCTCCCAGGGAGATGTGGGGTGTGGCAACTGAGCAGGGAGTTAACGTCCATGATGAGTTTTAACTCAAAGAAACAGGAAGACATGCAGATGCTACAATACATACAAATGTTAACAGAAGAAAGAGACAGTAGCAAGATATATGATAATCTTTGGCCTTTTTCATTTTTTCTATCTCCACAGATTTGATTAGTAATAATAAATCATATATCAAGAGAAATTTATGGTTCCTCACACAGCACCTAATTTTTGACACTCCTAATTCTCTGCGCTCAGGTATTATTATAGCAATTTTACAGATGAGGTGAGACAGAGCAATGTAAGAGAGTTACAATGATAAAATTGCAGAGCAGAAAGGAGCTTGAAAATCATCATTTAGTTTGTAAAAGATGTGCGTTCTCTCTCTCTCTCTCTCTCCTTCTCTCTCTCTCTCTCTCTCTCTCTCTCTCTCTCTCTCTCTCTCTCCTTCTCTCCCTCCTTGCCTTTCTATCCCCTTTCTCTTCCTCCCCCTTTTCTCTCTCACTGGCCAAGAAAAATATTTTTCCAATCAGAATTTTCATAAAATATATCAAAACGCCATTTTTATATTTACTTTCAGTTCACATGAATAATATTTTTTCTCTTTAAATGAAAAATTATAACAGTGAGACTCCCTTGATACATCTAATATTTGAAATGGTCTAGGAATGTCAATAGGCATATACATTTATATATACATATTTATAATACAAAATCATGCTTTACTTCCTTTATTTATAAATGAACTAAATTTTCTGTTTCCTGTTTATTTGTACAATTTTTAGTTATACAGAGTAAGAGATGATTGCTATTTGCATTAATTAATTAGAACTTGTAGGTGGTAACCTATTTTGTTCCTTAAATAGACTGTCTTGTGATTTCAGAGTATCCTTAAATGAAAATAATTCCAAGTCTAAAACAGACATAAGTGAACAACTTTTCCTCGCTAAGGACTTCAAGTCTTACTTTAGTCCTTAAAAACGCAAATGAATACAAATTTAACATACAATTTAATGATGACGCATAATTTGATGACATGACCTAGACAGCTATCCCATCACTGACTACAACACAAGTCAGTATAATTCTGTGTACAAAGGCATCACCAGTAGCTGTGAGTCTAGACTGCCTTGGAAACTATATACCCATACTGAGGTTGCCAGGAAAGGGCCTTGGAGGTGCATCTCTCCATATCTACTTTTCTTTGGAATCTACTAACACGAGAAGATCATTTCCATTCCTGTTTTTCTTACCTCATAAACCCAAGGGAACAAAGATAATGGGTGAGGAGACAAGAACCTTTGAGAAATAGTACCAAATTTTGAGGAAAAAAATAAGGATTAGTGATTTCTATGCAGAATCAAAGCAGCTCACTGTCCCTAAGCCATGAAAAAGCCACATGCTGGGAGAATCAAGGGGGCACACAGAGGGATTGCCCGAATCCTCACATGTAGAACTCTGTTTCTCAGAGATCTCTCCTCAAGCACACAGCTGACCATAAGCATTGCCTGGACCTTGCTGTAGCCATCAATTTATGCTCTAAAAAGATTTTTCATCTTTCTAGAGACCAAAATGAGAACTGACAGTCCTGTGGGAGTTTCTGTAGTGGGAGAAACTGAATTGTCCCAGAATAGACCCATAGAAATTGGCATTTCACGCCTACATGAACAAAACCAGCTTTTTTTGTTTTTGTTTTTTTTAATCTAGAGCACAGCTCCTTCAGCTATCTTCTTGGTGCTTCTTCTCAGTTTGAATGCCGATCAAGATTATCATGATTTAAGGAATAGGATCCAGCATGGAAAGAGACTAAACTGAACAAATCCTATGAAGATGAAATAAAATGACTCCATCCAGGGAAGAGAGCTCCAAATACACACTAATGCTAGAATAGAAAGAATGTGTTGGCCCATTTTATGAAAAACAAGCTATTCATTCTCTCAATGAATACTCACAGGAAAATTTTACTCATCACTTATCAGAAACACTCAATAAAGATTCCATTGTCTGGCAAGAAAAGTAAAATAAGAAAGATACGCAACTGTTAGTGATAGAACCAGAGGAGTTCATGGGAATAAGGAAAATGGGGGAGAGATTGACTGAGGAGGAGTAAGGAGAAAGAGGGGGAAGAAGAGCCGGAGAGGAAGTAGAGGAACAAGCAGTAGTCTACACTGAACAATGTTTACAGGATAAAACCAATCCAATCTTGAAGACACCGCAAACAAAAACTGGTATTGGCAACTGTTAGGAGAAAAGGCAGGAAATGGGCAGGAAGATATTTCTCCTCTACTCCTAACAAGAAGTCAGTAATCAAGATTTAAGACAAGCATAGCATGAACCAGCAAACTATTAGCAACATGAATGTGGGGTCTGAGACAAGAAAAGGGTGGAGCCAAGATCTCTCTGTCTGTCTTTCTGTCTCCTTCCCTCCCTCTCTCCCTTCCTGTGGATTTAATAGTACTATTCTCCCCTCCCTTTAAAAACAGGTGGAAGCCAGGAGATGGTAGTGCACACCTTTAATCCCAGCACTTTGAAGGCAGAGGCAGGTAGATCTCTGTGAGTTTGAGGCCAGCCTGGTGTACAAGAGGTCCAAGACAGCCGAACCTATGCAATCCACACAGACAAATCCTGTCTTGAAAAAAAAAAAAAAGACTCAAAAAGACAGGAAGTAAAGAAAGAAGGAAGGGAGGAAGGACGGACTAATGGACGAAAGGAAGGAAGACAGGCAACGACAAAGAAAAAAATAAGCTACGTGACCAGCATGGTATTTTAAAATTAGACATAGTAAGTAAAATTCAGATATAAGGGCTGCTAAAAATAGTCTACTTTATGAACAATCCACACAATTTTTAAGGACTGTAAAACAAAACACACAAAACAACAATGTTTATATAGAAATAGAGTGAGGAAAATTCATGAAACTCAGTTAGTAGAAGTTCAAATCTCTGAAATCTACTTTATCTAACTTGCCAGGTTTTGGGTTCCTTCAGATGCTTTAATGGGGTGCAAAAGATTCCAGTGATTTCTCACTGTAACATGAAGACTTCATTGTAAAGACAATGCCTGATTCTCCTGGGAAGTAGTTGGTATGTGAGATGATCAAACATCCTCTGATCAACTGTCCTCCATTGCTTTACACCTACGATGGGCCATCTAAAATACTCTAGTGATGCTATAATTATCAAATTTCAGACCAGGCTTGTGAATCAGTCTTAGGCTGTTATCACTGATCACTTTCAGTTACTTTGTAGGAAATCAGGACTTCTAGGGAAGCAGAAAAAAAAATCTAAACCTTGAAGATCTTGGTTAATATGCACACCAAGCAGTCTTTTCCACGGAGTCCTCTCGTGGAATTACCACAGAAGAATAGAGGCATTGAGTTTTTGATAGGAGTGGGGGATTAAAAACAAGGGAGACTCAAAACATGCAGTAGTGGTATGGGGAGCCAAGGTGTCTTCAAAAGATTTCTTATGTGTAGTGAATGACTTACAGCATCAGAATTAAAGTTTGTTTTTCTGTAAATCCACATTTTAACATGAAATAATCAAGTTCAACATTTTAAAGCCAACATGTATACCCAGCCCAGTCTGTGTCATTATGTCAGATACATCCTTCTCCAGGGGCAAAGTATTGCTCCCCACACTGTCCTCTGAAGCATTATCCATCATTATAGGTTTTCTGAACTTGCAGTAAATTGTGTCCTTCTCAATCACAAATTGAACCTTTCTAGGAGACAGAGGATAGATGACATTAATGAGTTATAATGTTACAAGAAAATGCATTGCAACATTCTGTTGCAAGGACAACTAGTTGGTAAGTGATATAAAATAATAAGAGTGATTACAGAGTAGCATGAGGGAATATAGAGCAAAACTGAAATGATGGCTTATTAGAATCTGCTCTTATCCAAGAAGCAACACAAGTTCCTCCCACAGTCCACATCTCTGAATGTGGACAAAAAATTATAAGAGTGTCATGGGATGCACGAGAGGACTCCATGGAAAAGACTGCTTGGTGTGCATACTTGAGAACATGAGGTCAGATCCCAGCACCCAGTTAAGTAGCCTAGTGTAACCATACAAATGTCTACAATCCCAGCACTCTAGAGGTACAGACGGGAGGATGGCTGGGGCCTACCTAGTTCCAGGGTCAGAAAGACACCCTGAGTTAAGAAATAAGAAGGAATGATGGAGCAGAAAACCAAGCATCCTATTTGGACCTTTGGACCTCCATGTGCATGCATAGCTGTATAAATCCTCACAAAACAAATAACACACAAACACACACACACCAGACACAGATAGTAAAAAGAAAAAACATGTCCTTTCAAAAAATATGTTCTTTCAAAGCGCTGAGGTGGATTGTGCAAATCAATAACTTTAACAAAACCTCTGGACCTAGGAAAGGCCCTGTCTTCTACCCTCCTGGTTCTTGCCTGCCTTGCACCTAAGCACATCATTGAATTCAGCCACATGCCCCCTCCCTCCCAAATGTACTTATCTTCAAGAGGGAGAGAAAGAAACATTTGACTGGGCTGAGGAAGACAATCTACTGTTCAGAGCATTGGGAAAGACTCAATAAACAAGATTTTATGGCATGCTTTGACCTTCAGATATGTTTTAAACCCAAGATTAATATTTTATTATAGTAGATACAGCTGGCAATTTTGACCTTTTAAAGCCTCTCCATTTTTTAACAAATTAATGAACCATTTATTTCCTATTGCTCTTGTTCTTACAGGGGCAAGCCATGAGACCTGGGCCTCAACTTTTGCACAAGAAAGAATGTATTTTCTTTCAGAGAACACTGTTCCAGAAACATCACTTAGAAGAATGTCTCCTTGGACCACAAAACTCATCTTTGATATACTGCTTTATAATTGTACCTATGTAGATGCTTTGTAACTCTGTCTGTCCTGTATTTCTGACTATGCTTTTGGAAATACAGAAGCAGCAGGGTTCTATTAACATTATCCTAGAATGTAAACTCTTGTTCATTGATAAACACAATTAGTAATGTGGTAGTAAAATTTAGAGGCCAGATAACTGATAGAAAAAAGTTCTGATATCACTAGATAGTAATAAGAACTGATAAAATTAAGAAAAAATCGAAATTGATAAATCACACCAGCTGAGTGCTTTTTCAGGTAGTTATTTTTGATGCTCAGTGGTATAATATTCCAAAGTTAACACTGGTCCCATTGTATACCCAAGTTTATTGTGCCACTGCATTCTTTTTTTTTTTCTTTTTTTTCCTTCTTTATTTTGTATTTATCAAAAAAACAGTAAAAAGAATTTAAAAATGCAGAAGAGTTAACAATAACTATACAGAGGATAATAATCATAAGCATGGCTTATCAAGGGTGGAAATGCAAATAAGATTGCTACACATATATTTTCTTTGTGTTCAGCTTTCCCTCTGAATTTTTTTTTCCCATCCCTGTATATCCTTATTCAAGGTCTCTTCCCCCTCCCACCACATCTGGTCATTTTTCTTCTCTGCAACTCCCCATCCCCTCCCTTGGCAGGGAGCAGACAATCCTATCGTCCCACTGGCCCAATAATGCTTGGATCAGTCTTCACTCCCAGCCAAATCCAGTTTTGTCCCCCCTCCCTCAAGAGTGAGTCAGGTGTTCCTATAGATGAACTGGGGTTTGAAGGGTCAGTCCAGGGTGTTTCTGATCCCAAGCTGTTCAGTGGTTGTGGTTTGCTGCTTGGGCATGTTTGGCTTTTTTTCTTGTTTGTTTGTTTAGAGACCACTAATGAGTGAGTACATCCCCTGTTTATCTCTCTGAGTTTGTGATACTTCGCTCAGGAGGATATTCTCCAAATCCATCCATTTGCCTGTGAATTTTAGGATATCATTTTTTCTTACTGCTGAGTAGTATTCCATTGTGTAGATGTCCCACAGTTTGTTAATCCATTCTTCAGTTGAGGGACATCTAGGTTGTTTCCAGGTTCTTGCTATTACAAATAATGCTGCTATGAACATAGTTGAGCTAATACCTTTGGAGTGTGAATGTGCCTCTTTAGGGTATACACCCAGAAGTGGTATTGCTGGGTCCTTGGGGAGATTGATTCTCAATTTTCTGAGAAACCTCCAT